>JAQQTP010000086.1:2947500-3192500 GCA_029884605.1 Ormosia emarginata
TAGCTAAACTCTCCCTTGTTAGGATTAGGTGGATTTTGATGGATCTTAGTTGTTATTGACATTGGATTCAATTAATTCATGTTGCTATTTCTATGTTGAGTTTATAATCTCTTCTCTTAATGCTTTCTAAAGATGGATTCTCTTTAGGATGAATTTAGAATTGTATGTTGAATGGAAATTTGATATATGATTTGTGATATGAGATTATGAACCTTGCTTATCTCTAGGCTAGGAATAGTCATTGATTTGCTTGTTACCTTGTTGAATTCTAAACCGTACTGCTTGTTATCTCTTAGATTCACCTAAGGAATTAGGGTTTTTAATTGGGAACAAAAGGTCAATCGCCTAAGGAATTAGGGTTTGATTAAATTAGAGAATTCGGTAACAAAATAGGAATAGTAACTTGTATTAATTACAATTGATATGCAACAAGTGAAATCAAATGAAGCTTGATCCCAACTCTTTCATTAATTGATGGTTTCTCATCTTGCATACCAAGTGTTTGATAAATTGCCAACTAGAAAAATCCAAAAATATTGTCTTTGCTTTTGTTTCTTTTGATTTTGTTATTGTTATTGGAACTCTCTTTAATTCAAATCTTAGTTTAAATAGTAGCTAACTTCGTGAATTGGTACTTGGTCATCGATCCTTGAGAACGATATCCGGTTTCTCACCGTTTTTATTACTTGATGATCCGGTACACTTGCCGTGGTCCCATCAAGTTTTTGGCACCGTTGCCGAGGATTGATTTTACCAATATCGATAATATCGAAGGCAGCCACTAGTTTAAACATTTTTTTCTTTTTTTTATTCATTATAGTGTTTAGTTTCTTTTGTTTACTTATTTCATTGAGTTATTTTTGCTTTGATATTGTGTGTCTAGTGTATGCGAGGTATTATTCAACCAGATCATCTTCTTTTTGACTCTGAGATAGAAAGAACTGCAAGAGCTTTGAGAAAGCAAACCAGAGAAAGAAGAAGGAATTTGGGCAGTACTCAAGCAGTTGTTGAAGACATGGCAGACAATGGAGAAAATATAGATCCTCCATCACCACAACCACCTGTTAGGACTCACATGGATTACTCTATTCCTAACATGGATGGGTGTGGAGCAAGTATAACAAGACCTCCAGTTCAGGAAAATAATTTTGAATTGAAGCCAGCTTTACTCCATTTGATTCAGCACAATCAGTTTGGAGGACTTGACAATGAAGACCCACATGCACATATACAAGGGTTCCTTCAAATTTGTGATACTGTGAAGCTGAATGGGGTAAGTGAGGATGCCATCCGTTTGAGATTGTTTCCTTTCTCCGTGAGGGACAGAGCTAAAAGCTGGTTGGACTTATTGGCAAGAGGAAGCATAACTACTTGGACAATTTCGGTTCAGAAATTTTTGACAAGATATTTTCCTCCGTCTAAGGCTGCGAAGTTGAGGAATGAGATTACTTTGTTCAGGCAACATGATGGAGAATCTCTCAGTGAGGCGTGAGAGAGATACAATGAAATATTGAGGAATGCCCACACCACTATTTTGATTTCTGGATCCAAGTGCAAAGCTTCTATAATGGCATGTTGCCTCAAACTAGAGCAATGGTTGATGTTGCAGCAGGCGGGGCCTTGAGCTATAAAACTCCGGAAGAAGCTTGGGAATTGTTGGAAATAATGGCCAACAATGATTACCAACGAAATGGGGAGAGAGCTGTATTAAAAAAGGGGTACTTAGAGATTGATTCCATGAATGCACTATTGGCTCAAAATAAGATTTTGACTCAACAGCTTGAGAATCTCACAAAAAAGGTCGACACTGTTAGTGTGAATGCAGTGAGCAATGCTCCGTTGGCCTGTGATTTCTGTGGAGGTGAACACGGGAGTATGGATTGTCCCGGAAACATGTTTAGACCTCTAGCTCAAGAGCAAGTGAACTTCATGAACAATCCTCCAAGGCAACAGAATAATCCCTACTCCAACACGTGCAACCCAGGGTGGAGAAATCACCCAAATTTTTTGTGGAGTAATAAGGGAAATCAACCTCAACCAAGACAACAGATGGGATATCAAGGACACCCTCAATAGTTATCATATCAAGGTCCTTCATCTTCCTAACCTCAGTCTAATGAGACGAAGGCTTCTTGGGAGTTAGCCTTAGAGAAGTTGGCCACTCAAACCTCATCTTTTGTTAAAACTACTACTGATTTTATGGAGGAAACAAGAGCTGGGTTCAGAAATCAAGATGCTTCAATCCACAATCTGGAAACTCAGGTGGGTCAGCTTGCAAAACAGATTTCGAAAAGGCCCCCAGGTTCATTGCCAGGTGACACAGTCCCAAATCCTAAAGGAAATGAACATGTTTTAGCTGTAACAACTAGGAGTGGGAAGGTACTTGAGCCTCAACCAAGGAAGGAGAAAACTAATGAAGAAGTGCCACATGAGCAAGTTGAAGTATCTCAAGGTAATTTGTCCAATGACTCTAATGAAAAGGAGTCATAAAAAGAACAAGTAGTGAAGATGCCACCACCAACTATCAAGTTGCCATTCCCTCAACGACTCAAGAAGGAACAAGATAAAAAACAGTTTGGAAAGTTTCTAGAGGTATTTAAGAAGCTGCAGATTAACATTCCTTTTGCTGAGGCACTTGAGCAGATGTCATCTTATGCCTGATTTATAAAGGATTTGCTGTCAAAGAAAAGGAAGCTGAAGGAAGATGAGACTGTGGCACTACTTACTGAAGAGTGCAGTGCTATAATTCAGAGGAAACTACCACCTAAAGTGAAAGATCTAGGTAGTTTCTCCATTCCTTGCACCATTGGTAAGCTGAACATTGAGAAAGCTTTTTGTGATCTTGGGGCAAGTGTTAATCTCATGCCACTATCTATCATGCACAAACTTGGATTGGAGAGGTTAAGCCTACTATGATCTCCCTTCAACTAGCAGATCGATCTGTCAGACATCCATATGGTATTGTAGAAGACGTGCTAGTGAAGATTGACAAATTCTTCTTTCCAGTAGATTTTGTGGTCTTAGACATGGAAGAGGATGTTGATATCCTTTTGATTCTAGGAAGACCATTCTTAGCAACTTCAGGAGCATTGATTGATGTGCCAAGAGGTGAACTGATTTTGAGGGTGGATGGAGACCAGGTGACCATCAACGTCTTTGATAAATCTACACTGACATCAGATCTCTATGCCCCCGTCAATTGCATCCAAGGTAAAGCTCAAAAGGAGTCAGCTGAACACCCAGGTTCAAGTCAAGTTCCAAATGCCTTTGGGGGGGGATTGCAAGGTCAGTGACCAAGTATGGAGACAAAGATCTGACAGAAGAAAAGTGTCATCCTACTTCTCTTGTTTCAAGCCACCTTGATGAGTTGAGAAGCAACGTCGAGCTAATGACGTTAAACAAGCGCTTCATGGGAGGTAGCCCATGCTCAGGCTCTTCTATCTCTACTTTTTCATTTTTGTCATTTTTGTTTGATTTTTATTTGTTTAAAGTGTCTGTGTGCATTTTACTTAATTTCTTTGTTTAGTTCTAGCTTCTTGTTAATTGGAGTTTATTGCCTTTGTGAGTCAAACCAATGTTGAACTGTTTAGAGTTTACTTTTGTGGGTCCCCATGCTTGATAGTATTTGTGTAATGTTAGCCAACCATGCATGCACTGCCTGTTAGGAAAACTTGAAAGCTTTGAGGGCTTATTTCTTAGATTATGGTACTTGAATGAGGATTATGATTTCCATGCCTGAATCTTATAGCTTATTGTTAATGTACTTGATGATTTTTGTGATTGGATTTCATAATTCATCTTTGGGAGTTGTTTTGAGCCTTCAACATTTTTACTTTGATGAGAGGTCACTCATGAGTTTCTATTCTCCTAGCTTTGCTTGAATCTCATTTGCATATCGTGATTTGCACAATGCATCATCTTGATAAAGGCAGTTTTGTTGTTAAGCCAGATAGTCAGATAGTCAACCAAATGATGTTTGTTTCCTCTGTGTTGCCCTTTTGAGCCTAATACACTGAATTCTTTGTTTGCCCATACAGCATGTCATAGCTAAAATAATGAATGTCTTATCCACCTGAAAGAGGTAATTGAGCATTGAATTTATTGAAGGTGTGGGTTAGCAATGTACTAAGTTTGGGGTGACTGTTATTGAAAAAAAAAAGAGTTGGCTTATTGAATAGGAACCCCTTTGAGACCGATGGGCTATTGGGAAATACTTGACTCAATGATCAAGTACCCCTTTGAGACCATATAGGTTACTGAGGAAATATAAAAGAAAAGAAGAACGTGAAAGGTATGAGATTTGTGAATTGAAGATTTGGTAGAAGTACCAATGCTCACTTGCTCTCTAAGGTAGCAGTTTATATGTTCATTTTATCTACCTTGTACCTTGGCACTAAAGCGACCTTGAATAAAGTCCTTTTGATTGTTGCATTTGTGAGTGGTGTGCATGCATGTATGAGATGAAAAGCAAATCCAATGAGGGTGAGCTCAATAAGTGATGACTGAGAGAAACACAAGCCCAAATACAAGAGTTTAAGTGACCCAATCATCAGGTGCATTACGCTGCCATGTTCATTAACTTTCAAGCTGTGATTGATCAGTGCATGGTTGTGATGACCCTTATTTTGACCCTCTGAGTCTCAGTTACACAGTTGAGAATTCTACTTTCAGGAGTGCATGTATGAATTGATTCGTTGTAACTTTGATACTTTTGAGTTGTGGGACACTCTTGGTTAATTTTATTCAGTTCAGCGTTGGTGTTTGAGTTATGGAGTTGTTTTTTTATTTGGCTTGTTTGTTATTCTGTTTTTGCTTGAGGACAAGCAAAGTTTTCAGTTAGGGGTGGTGATAATCTGCTAGATTATCTGTTTTTTCCAAAGCCTTTTGAGTGGATTTCACCGCTTAAGCCCAACTTTTGACGTTGTTTTGACCTTAAAATAGTTTTATTTTGTCTTTTTAGTTGATCCATTTTAGTTTGTTAGATTGAGTTCATTTTGATTAGAATTATTGGTGTTTTAGCTCATTTGCCATTGTTTTGATTGTAGGCACCAAGGGAAACAACATGAAGCTCAATGTGGCAAAGAAAAGCACTCAAGAAAAGAGGACTTAAAGCTTTGAAGGAAGATCAAAAGCAATTTTGCTGGACAATCAGCGCCTAGGCGCTACAGAAGCAGCGCCCAGGCGCCCAAGAGTACATTAGAAGATATTCTCTGGACGTTGAGCACCTAGGCGCTCAAAACGAAGCGCCTAGGCGCTTATGCTCATGACAACAAAAATATGTTCTGGACGTTCAGCGCCCAGGCACTACAGACGTAGCGCCTAGGCACCCATACCAGAGTATAAATTCATCTTTTCTAACCTAAAAGAGGGGGGCTGCGTGGAGAGAAGAGTGTGGAGCCGTTTTGGAGCAGAGAAGAGCCCTATTTTGGGACATCTACAGCGGATTTGAAGAGAAGAAAAGTGGGAACTCAGATTTTCTTCAATCTTCCATGGAGTTTTGCATCTTCTTCCCTATTGATTTAGTTTTTACATTTATTTCCATGTCTAGCTAAACTCTCCCTTGTTGGGATTAGGTGGATTTTGATGGATCTTGGTTGTTATTGACATTGGATTCAATTAATTCATGTTGCTATTTCTATTTTGAGTTTATAATCTCTTCTCTTAATGCTTTCTAAAGATTGATTCTCTTTAGGATGAATTTAGGATTGTATGTTGAATGGAAATTTGATATATGATTTGTGATATGAGATTATGAACCTTGCTTATCTCTAGGCTAGGAATAGTCATTGATTTACTTGTTATCTTGTTGAATTCTAAACCATACTGCTTGTTATCTCTTAGATTCACCTAAGGAATTAGGGTTTTTAATTGGGAACAAAGGGTCAATCGCCTAAGGAATTAGGATTTGATTAAATTAGAGAATTCAGTAACAAAATAGGAATAGTAGCTTGTATTAATTCCAATTGATATGCAACAAATGAAATCAAATGAAGCTTGATCCCAACTCTTTCATTAATTGATTGTTTCTCATCTTGCATACCAAGTGTTTGATAAATTGCTAACTAGAAAAACCCAAAAATATTGTCTTTGCTTTTGTTTCTTTTGATTTTGTTATTGTTATTGGAACTCTCTTTAATTCAAATCTTGGTTTAAATAGTAGCTAACTTCGTGAATTGGTACTTGGCCATCGATCCCTGAGAACGATATCCGGTTTCTCACCGTTTTTATTACTTGACGATCCAATACACTTGCCATGGTCCCATCAGATCTCACAATCTTAATTTGCTTTCCACATTGCTTCTCCAGTTAAGCCTTAAAATCTTTAAAGGCGTCCAAAGCTTCATCCTTAGAATGAAGTAAGTAGAGATACATATATCGTGAATAATCATCTATAAAAGTGATAAAGTATTTTGGACTACGTGCATCCATGTCTGGATAACAAATATTTGTATGTATGATTTCCAATAGGTTCAAGCTTCTCTTTGCACCCTTTTTAGACTTGTTAGTTTGTTTACCTTTAATACAATCCACACAAGTCTCAAAATCAACAAAATCCAAACTACTAAGTACCTTTTCATTTACTAATCACTTAATTCTCTTAATGGATATGTGTCTCAATCTCCAGTGTCACAACATAGAGGATTCCTCATTCACGATACATCGTTTTAAACTAGCAGTAACATGCATAGAATTATAAGCAACGTCATTTTGCAAATTAATATAGTAAAGACCATCAAGTAATGTACCAAAACCAATATTTTCGGATTTATTGGACAAAGTAAAACCATAATCCAAAAAATTAAAAGAAAAATCTAAAGGTGCAAGTCTTGAAACAGAAATCAAATTCTTAGAAAAACTAAGAACATAAAAGGTCTTTTCTAAACGTAAAATAAAACCACTGCTTAAAACCAAACTGCATGTCCCAATGGCTTCCACACGTGACCTCATCTTTCCTTCTGAATAAATGTATTATTCACTTCCCACTGGCTTCCTTAGGTTTTCCATACCCTACAAGGTATTAGAAACATGGATTGTAGAACTAGTATCAATCCACCATGTGTTATGATTAATACTAACCATATTAGATTCATAACAAACAAATGTAAATGGAGTACCTTTTTTATTGAGCCAATTCTTAAACTTTGAGAGTCTTTCGTCATGTGCCCCTTCTTCTTGCAGAAGAAACACCTTGACTCTTTCTTTATGTCTGACTAAGGAGGAATGTTGCCCTTGTTTTTGGCTTGATCCTTCTTTTTTCTTTCCGTCAATAGTCAAGTTCACCCTTTCACCCTCTTCCATCATCAACCTTTCCTCTTCTTGAACACACAGAGTCAATAGCTCATTGATTGACCACTTATCCTTATGTGTGTTATACGAGATTTTGAAAGGGCCATATTACTGAGGCAGAGTGCACAAAATGTAGTGTATCAGGAAAGATTCCGACATGGTAACCTCCAAGGCTTTCAACTGAGCCGCTATATCCCTCATGCGCATGATGTGATCACGCACACCTCTTATCCCAGTGAGCTTCATGGATGAGAATTGTATTATCAGGATACTGGCAAGCGCCTTGTCAGATGTAGCGAATTGCTCATCAATAGCTTTCAAAAGATCCTTGACTTTATTATGCTAGTCGACAAAATCACAAATACCAGCAGCTATTTTGGTCTTTATGAACATCACGGAGAGATGATTAGATCTCTCCTATTTTTTTTAAAGGTTAACAACATCTGGAGTGCTGGTTGCAATAATACCAGGTGGTTCATCTTTCCTAATAGCATAATCGATGTCCATCCAGCCTAAATGGAGAAGTATTCTCTCCTTCCAAACTTTATAGTTGTCACCCCTTAATTCAGGAATATCACACTTAATATCAGAAATGTTCGCAGGTTGAATAACTGCAAAGTTCAAACATACATGTTCACTATTCATAATTTGAGACAAAATAAATGTCATGTTTTACCAATGTAAATCATGTCTTACTTTATGAATCTAGCGACATAAAACTTGCCTGTGGGTTAAAGTCCTACTCAATTAGACTCATTTAGTAACTTCATGACAAAACTACCAAATTATGTTCCTTTTCTTAATTCCTGTGGGTAGATTAAGAAATATAATATGATATTTTATCCTAATTAATCATACAAATATAACAAAATTCTTATGGGTAAATTTTATTACATCACATATAATTAATTACAATTAATGTCTTAACGTGATTTTAAAACTTAATATATAATCCTAATTAATTAAAGATGTTGTGACTATTCTTTAATTAATCAAAATTATATTAATTACTTAACATTAATTAATTCTTAATAAAAAATTAAATATTTACATAATATCTCAAATAAATGCAAATAAATTAAATAACAATACATAAATATTATTTAATATAATCTTACTATACGGTGATCATACACACAGATTTCAAGAGATTAATAAATAATATATACATACAATTGTACAATAGTTAAAACGTGTAAGCTTTAATAAATCACAATATTCAAAAGTTGAATAGTTTTGCTTGTACGGTGTTTGTCTTCTGCCAGCCAATATTAAAAAGTTGAAAACGTGTAAGCTTTAATAAATGGACAACATTCAAAAGCTGAATGGTTTTCAATCAAATAAAATGACAACACGGTACTTTCAGAAAAGGAGTCGTCTTCTTTTTTGAACCGGTCATTCAGAACTGGTTGCGACCTGCGAATTTGAATGGAAAATTCAATAGTTTTTTACCATTTTTTACACCAAATATAACATTTCAAAACATAGAAAGTTTAGAAAAATGATTTCAATATAATTTTCGATCTTAATTTGAGTTTAAAAGGTCTAAAACACAATGCCTATATTCTCAAATTTGAATCCAAAACAAATCAAGAAGAGTAAATAAGGCAGAGACATACATAATCGGCTCTGATACCAAATATTATATTAAAATATCGATCTAAACATGTTAAACAATTCAAATAACATATTCAGGTCAATATAACATAAACTAAAATAGATCGAGAACACTTACCTCTAATTATTGCAATTAAAATTTACTCTACCACACTGACCTAATTTTTGCTTTGGCTTTTAAACGTTGTCGCCCTTCACCTGCAACTCGAATTTTGCCTTAGTATTTCAAATTTTTGCTCGTTTAAACTTGATGGTGTTTGATTTTATGAATAAAGGAACATATTTAGTGACTCAAAGAAGAGAGCAACACGTTTAATTTATAGAGCTATGCCCATCATAAAGCTCAACGAACCCGGAGTAGGACGTGAGAGCGTGAGAGTATACGATTTTCGTAGACAATCATTTCTAAACGTTAATGTGATAATGGGTTTAATGAAGATTAAAAATGGATCACATTCAAAACTGATTTCCCGATAAAATAGCAAGGAATCTTATCAATTCCAAAAAATAGAGCACTTTCTGTTTAAACTACAAATGGGAAATTCTATCATTAACATTACCCTTGATCTTATAGTTAGGATAACATCACCAAACAGAAGTTAAGGGTAAAAATGAAAAACACAAAAAGTGTTAACAGAGAGGGATGCAGCTCGGGAAATGGAAGAAGAGAGAGAAAATGTAATTAGAGAAAATGCTGATACTTATTTTTATAGTCATGAATACCTCTTATCTTAGGATTATGATATCATCTTCAAATAAAAATTAAGGGTAAAAAAGGAAAAAAAACCAAAAATGAAATTATTAAAAAACATGAACTGAAATGGATGATAACTTTGTATATGCATGCGACACGCATAAAGCAATAATAAAAGAAACAGTAGAAAAAGCAGATCATTAGTTATATCGGATATAGATTCAATCTAATTAAGACAAATTGTCCTGGTGGGTGGGGTGGGGTGGGGTGGAAGGACGGTTCTATTTTTTTTTTTTTTTACAAAGGGAGGAGGGTTGTTAATTAAGACAAGCGCATATTAATTTTCTTTCCATCCTAATGTTTCATGTCTTGCATTCTGTGCTAGTAACAATAATAAGCTATAGAAAGATTGGAAAAAAGGTGTGTTTGGTGGGTAGCATTTGGTTTTAGCCCGTGCACCGACTGCTACTTTTTCTCAATAATGTGCTTTTTGATCGCAACACTGTGTTCTTCTAAAGTTCAACTTAACTAATATGTGTAAGCTGCGTTTCACTGACTGACATAACCAAAAGCTGACATAAGGATAAAGTTGTAAACTTACAGAACAAAAAAGCCATGTAAAATCAGTTTCAACTGCTTCTTCTACTCATTTCCCTCCTTCAACACACTAAATTTAAAGTTTTTTTTGGTTGCCCACTCTCAATGGCTCTACCATACAATTGCTTATTCTTATTCTATCAATCTTCCTTCTACATCAGCGCAATTCAATTAGAGAAATTGAGGGAAATCTTGGAACCGATAAGTCAGATTCTATGGGAGTGACAAGGTCGCTGCATCTGTTACCTGGAAACACCTTCACTCCCCTCCTCCACGCGGACTCACTAATTAGCATCAACTCGATAGTTTTCCCCCCTTTGCCAGCAAAACTTTCTCTGCAAATTAATGATCATCCATTGCAAATTTTTTGTTGATTTCCCCAATGATCTCATTAACTCACTTATGGGTTCCTGCTGTGGGTTTGTGACCAAATGACTGATAAATAGTGCTTGACTTTTGGGTATAGCAGGAAAAGGGTGTTTTTTTTATCTTCTATGTTTGACTCTCTGAATTTTTTGAGTGAGTTGGCAATATGACATTCAGTTTTGTGGGTTATAGTTACACACTAACACTAAGGCTCTGTTGAACTGTTGAAGAGAATTTGCAGTGGGAGAATCAATCTCAACTCTAAGACATTCCACAATGAAGCCCTGACTCTGCACATTCCGGTAATTATGTAGATTTCAAGCTTGGATTTTTATTGTTAATGAGTTTTTCATCTGTAATTGTGTAGTGGTGTGAGTCACAGCCAAAGAGTTTGCAGAAGCACTTTAGTCATTTCATTTTGGGAGAAGCCTTGGAGACGAACTTGCTATTGAATTTGACATTTCTAAGAGCCACCCAGTTGCTTTGATAATTATAAAGTATGGAGGGGGGAAATGGGAACTGTTAAAAGCATGCTTATTAAGAGAATATTTACCGATGAAGCACAACTCATATGTCAACGTCTCCATGTCCAAGCTTTGCCAAGTAGGTTTCGACGTTGGTATTTTTCACTTTAATGTCTAATGTTATGTGCTCATTATTCAAATCCATGACTGATGCCTTTCTCCTCCTTTTAACTTGCTTTGTTAGGACGATATTTGTTTGCAATGCCCATGGTTTGATAAAGAGGGCATGAAATTTCATAATATCGAACATTTATTATTTTTATTATGAACAGGTTAAAACATTTATTACTTTGTCGTTCTTTTTATCTTTTAATTTGTGACCATTTTGCTTTGTCTTTATCCTTTTTTTGACCTTAGCATTTTGAGAAATTTTTGTATAGACATTGCCTAACACATCATCATTTAAGTATTTCATTTAAATTTTAATATATATAAAATAGTGACTCATATTTTTAATTCTTCATTAAAGTTATATAATTTTTAAGACTTGACTTAAATGTAGTTTATTTTTACTATTTTTTTTCTCATATGTTATTAATACAAATATAAAAAAGTAAAATGTAATATTTTAAGGTAGTAATTAATCTTTTCTCTCAACTTAAAACAGCATTACGTTGTTTCCTCATTTACTTTTTTAAAAAAAAATATTTGTTCTACTTGACCTGTAAGTATAGTTTATGAATCCTTTTTTTTTAATAAAAATCTTTTTTAAAATAAAACAAACATAAGAAAAAATTTAAAAAGGATTTCTCATGTGGAAATATTAAGTTTTTATAATATAATTGTAAGTTCAAAAAATGTAAATTTAATTTTTTGTAATTATTTTCAATTGTATCTTATAATAATCTTAGTACTTTTTTGAGTTATTTTTTGTAAGATTATTTTACAGTTATTGGATTGAAGTCTTCCCTAAAAAATTTACGGAACACATACTAACTTATAATATAATTGTATTGTTTCTTTTAATATATTTTTGAGATTCATATAAAGTAACTTGTGATAAATTAAATAAGCAATCTTATTATTTTATGTGTGGTTTTAAATTTTCGTAAAATATATGTTTTAAGAAATTAAAGAAAACTTAGATGATAAAATGACTAGTAAGTAGCAAAGTAGTAATGTAAATATTGACGATAAAATTGAAAAGTGTTATTACTTAAAAAAAGTTGTAACGTAAAGAAGGTTAAAAATTTAAAAAAAAAAAAGACATAATAAAATTAAGTAATAAAAGTTTTTTTTTTAAAAAAAAAAGAGAAGATGGAGAAATATTTTAAGGCACTTTCTATTTGTTTTATGTTATAAAAAAGTTAATATTTGTGCATAAGAAATCATTTTCTTAATTTCTTTTATGTTTGTTTTAAAAGATTTTTTTATAAAAAAAAAGATTTCATAAAGAAACTAAAGATTAATTAGAATAATTTCATAAACAGCATAAGGCTGTTTCGTTTTTGGAAGAAGTTAAACATTATATTTTGTTTTTTTTTATATTTGTATTAATAACATATGAGAGAAAAAAATAGAGAGAATAAGTTATATTTAAGTCAAGTCTTAAAAATTGTATAACTTTAATGAAGAGTTAAAAATGTGAGTCACCATTATATATATGTCAAAATTTAAATAGAATACCTAAATGATGATGTGTTAGGCAGTGCTCATGCAAAAATTTCTCAAGCATTTTTGTTACAACCAAGTTGTTAACTTGAGCCAGTCGTTTGATTTTTTATTGAGAACATAAGAATGGCTGCGCATAATTGAAATTTTAATTGATGTTTCAATATTAAAAAACAATTTGTGGAAATCATTATAGTGATCTTTCTTATATTTTCTAAAAATTTTAGACTATAAATATTAGCAAAATTTTTTATAAATAACTTGCAGAGGTGATGTGATTTCTAGCTATATTGCTCTTCAGTATATAGAATTTTCTGATAAATATTACAAGGGTGATGTGCTGTTCTATGTTTATTTTATTTAATGATAAGTATTTAAAAGAAAAACATACATTAACCTTATTTACTTTCATTCATCAACATTAACATATCAAAAAAATATAGAGTCGTCTTCATTTCAGATGTGTTTATTATAATTTATCTTTATGGTTTCTAGCTAAAGAATCAACTTGATTTTTTTTAGGAAAATTTTCATGCAAAACTACCTTTATAAGAACTTATACTTGATTTCTTAAGTGTGGGACGAGGCCTGAGAGTTATGGTGAATTAATAAATGATTGAAGTTGAAATTTAGAGATAAACTTATCCTATACATTTTATCCTTACAAAATAGATAAATCACTGCAAGTAGTTCTCAATTTTGTTTCATAGTTTCCCTAATCTAAGCTTATATTTTAGGAAGCTATTAGTAGTAATTTTAAAGCTATTAGTAGTAATTTTAATAATCTGTATTTCAATTTAAATCAAAACTACAGTTAGAGAAAATAAATTATGAAATACTCAGGGGAGTTGTTAATTCTGCTTGAGAATTAACATTTTAACATAAACATATAAAACTGTATATATAAAAAAAATATAAATAACTCAAAGTCTGCATCAGCCATGATTTGATATTAATATGCACTTATAAAATAATTTAAATAAATTTGAGAATCATATAAGTAAGAAAATGATACTTACTCATTAGTCCTCAAAACAATCAATCAATATAATATAGAAATAAAGATATATGAATTAAAATTTTATCATGTGTCATCAAATTAATTAATAAATGCATTAAGCTTTTAATATATGGCAAATATATTACCTAATTTCCTCATTTGATGTAGCAACTTAAAAGGAATATTGATACGTATAAAAAAATTACCACATATACATTAATATAATTAATCAATAAATATAATTAATTAATTAATCAATATAATTAATAATAATTATAATTAATATATAAAAAGAAAATACTTGGCCTAAAATTCAGTCATACTTCATTCAAGTCAATTAATAAATACATTAAGCTTTCTACATGTGACAAATATATTATTTAATTTTTTTTTCCATGTGTCATCTAATGTAACGACTTAAAAAAAATATTGATACATGTAAAAAGATTGCCACATATACATAAAAAAAAATAAAAAATTACAAAGAGAAAGAAAGAACAAAAATTACAAAGAAAATGAATTAAAAAAAGTTAAAGAACCTAAGAAGTCAAATAATTAATTTAATTAATGTGTTATTTTTATTTAGACTACTTAAATTGTATGAATTAAATGTATATGTTAGAAAGTATTAAGGAATTAGAATGTATTGTGTATTATTTAACAATATTGTTATAAATTATTGTAATTTTTTACATATATATATTTTTTAATTTTCATTGGAATATTCATTGACCTAAGAATTTTTTTATAGAATTTTGCATTAATGGTTAGTTTGATAACGGAAGTGAAAAATTAAGAATTTAATTTGTAATATAATTTTATATAAAAATGTCATTAGTGAACTTTTCTCTAAATATTCGATATTTAATAGTATTCAATAATAGTAATTATAAAAGAAGATAATTTTTTTGCTTTAAAACTTAGTCGATATAGTTTTTAAAAATAGAGATGAAAAGTTAAGGGAATAATTTCAATATAATTTTATTTGTATTCTATCTATGAATCTTTTTATTTGACAATACACTAAAATGATTATAAATGATAATATAATTTTTATATTATGGATCATTTTGGTATAACCTTAAGAAATGAGCTCCTATTGTAGTACTTAGAAATACTGATTAAGCAAGTAAGATTGTATAATGAGATAAATTAATTATAGAAAAATAAGAGACCAAAGTGACTAGAGCAAAAATAATAACATAGAAACATGTTGGTGATAATATTTATATTCCTAGATTGAATACCATCAAATCTTGAAACTATAATAAATAATCTTTCATGAAAAATATAGACCAATATTTTAATGAAGAGAATCTATAATGATAAAAACTCAAATAAGTACAAAATAAAAGGATTGATACCTTAACAATCTAGATTAAAATCAAAATGAGTGATCCAAAAAAATCTAAATGAGTAAAAATATAGTAAATGATATTAAAAATATAAAAAAATGTAAAGTCCAAAATTAAAATTAACTGAAACTATATAAATAAGTTATTTATTTTAAATTTTTTCTAACTATCTAGTGTGTTGCATGTGTACAAAATACTAATTTCTCTAATATTATGATTGAATTTGTTTCTAATATTTAGAAAAGTTTAAATTAGACTCAATAAGTTTCTCTCTCTCATTCATATTTAATATAACTTTTAAAAAAATAATCATTGTTCATAAAATACCAAAAATAAAAAATGCGGATTGAGCCAATCCACTAGTATATATGAAGAAAATATTTAAAATTAATTTTAATTTTGTTGTTTGTTCTCATTACAACTTAATTTACATTTTTTGTCAACATTTACACATTTTGCATTTAATTATATTATTAGTTGTTTCTTAACGTATATTTTATTTTACATGTAAATAATAATAATAATAATAATAATAATAATAATAATAATAATAATAATATTATTATTATTATTATTATTATTATTATTATTATTATTGTTATTATGCATTTAATGTTATTAATAATTACATCTCAAGATAATTTTTCTAATATAGAATTGCAGCTCTTAAGGTAAATTATAATTTTTTTTCTTTATTCTTCCCATCTACCATTAATCTTTGAAAGAAAAGAATATATTTACCTCTTCATTCTCTACCCCATCACATTTCATTATTTTTTCGATTCCATTCTATTAATAGAATGCATGCATTTATATTTTATTTAATGTTTTCTTTATTAAGTATAAAAAATTATTAAAAAAATATTTTATGAGAATATAACAAAACTCCAATTATATATCATTTCTCAAAGATTTGGGTATCTCATTATTAATTCCTAATGAAAACAATGTGAGTTATCGTGCAGCAATTTGCTTAATCTACCTTCCTTAGTCTCAAAGCATTGAATATTGTTGATGTCATAAATGTTAGCAATACATATTCTTTTGAATACTTCTTTTAATACTTACTTTATTATTGGTCTAAAAGCAAATGTTACTAGTATCTCTTTCCTAATAATCCTTTCAAGTATATCACGTGAACCAATAGTAAAACAAGTGTCAAAACTAGTGTCCAAAAGAATGTGCTTCTAGCATTCCTCTTGTTGAAGCTGTGTTGTGTGAATCATCCTGTTTTGGACTATATCACATATGTTCTCCGAGTTTTTCAACTATCTTGATTTAATTCTCTCTTCGAATTTTGAAAATCAAATGATCATTCACAACATCTATATTATGCATTTAATGCTAATAATAATTGCTTCTTGAGGTAATTTTACTATTGGAATGTTGACATCACTCTTTCGCATGTTCCTTTTAATACTTTGCCTTATTATTTGTCCAAAAGCAAGTATTGCTAGCATTCTTATCCTAGTAATTATTTCAAGTATATGAGGTGAACCAATAGTAAAACAAGTGTTGAAAGGAATGTCTAAAAGAGTGTGTTACTAGGATTGCTCATTTTACTAATATTGATAGATAGATTGAAATTTGCCATTAAAAGCTTATACAATGTGCCCTATATGCACCTCGGATTGCTTCAACCGTTAAGGCAATCACATTATTGCCCAGTCATCCTAAAAAATAACCCAAAATGCAATGTATCTTTTCATAAATAGGCAATACCTATTGTTTGGTCTTATAAATACGCAATACTGAAATGAAAATGATCATAAGTCATTTTGTTTGGGAAGATAATTGCGAAAATGATTAATATATTATTTTTTTCATGTGTCTGGCAACTAGCAATTGCAGGCAAAGAGTTAATGGGATGCAAAGTACACTGAAAGAAGAATTAGAATTGGAGAGACAACTAAAGATCATCAACAAGCTTCTGGTCAAGAGTATCCATGTATTCCTTGCCCTTCTTATATATCACCATACGCATCCTTTTGTTTAATTTGATTTCATATGTGGGTTTTAATATTATTATTTTTTTGTTAGATTTTGGTATCTATAGACAAAGTTCGGGTACATTGTTGATTGCATTGATATTAACAAGCAACTAACTTTTGACTATCCCTTACTGAAGAATCATAAGTTGCAGGTATACCCTCAATTGGAACAAACTCTTATGTGGTTATTTATAGTCTTCTTTCTTTGATATGTTTTCTCTTTTAATGTCTATTTTTACTTTCGTTAATTGTAGAGAAAACCTAGCTTTCAGCAAACAATAGCAAAAGCAAGTGTGAATAATTCACGAGCTAAGCCCATAATTAGGCTTAAGAAGGACTTATGTCCAACAGGAACTGTTCCTATTCAAAGGACAACAAAAAAAGACCTTATTCGAGCCAAATCATTATTAAATACTCACATCCTAACTCAAGACAACCTTGGTTGTCATGTAATTTTTCTCTTTTACAACTAAATTTCAATTAATCTTAGTTTATTTAGGTAAATCGCAACTACTGTTTCAATTTTAGATTAGTTATGTGAATATATTGAATTTGTAGGTTGCAGAAGTAGTTCTCATAACAATACATGGTTCTCCCTATTACAGAGTCAGTGGAACTAATAACGTCTATAATCCGAGAGTTAAGAAAGACCAAACAAGCGTTGCTCATATATGGGTTCAAAATGGACAGGTAGATGGTACTAATAAAATTGTGGCTGGATGGCATATGAGTTTTAATTTATAAAATTATCATAATATTTTTTTTTCTAAAAAAATGTATGTATATGGCTTGTTAATTTTGTCAATTTGATGATATAGAACACACCACCTAATTTATCCTATACATTGGTGTCAGGTGTCTCCAAAATTATACGGCGATGATGCAACTTATATTTACTCATTATGGATGGTAAGGAAATGCTTATTTACATTTTTTTATCATTACTTACAATATAAAGATGCCCTATTTGTTCATATATAATTCTTTTTTACTAAATTATTTACTTTTTGTGAAGATTTTCAAATTTGTTTTAAATCTTATTTTTCATTTGATGTTCACAATGGCAGTCAGATAATTTTAAGAAGACAGGATGTTACAATATACAATGTCAAGGTTTTGTTCAGATTGACAAAGAAATTTATATCGGGGCACAAGTGACTAATACATCTATCTATGATGGGTCGATATCTGGGTTAGCAGTTTCTCTTTCATAGGTCATGTTCATTCTATAAAGTTTTCACA
Source organism: Ormosia emarginata (assembly GCA_029884605.1). Taxonomy (NCBI): domain Eukaryota; kingdom Viridiplantae; phylum Streptophyta; class Magnoliopsida; order Fabales; family Fabaceae; genus Ormosia; species Ormosia emarginata. The sequence goes on from JAQQTP010000086.1 coordinate 2,965,785, forward strand.
ATAAGAAAATATATAATTATATACAACTTATATAGGGTTAAAATTCATTTAACTTCCCAACCATGAATTCTTAAGTAAATATAAGGAAAAATTTTATATATGATATATAAAGGCTATGGTATATTCACAAAAGTTTATGGATGTATACAGGACCCAAATACCAAAAATTGGTGATTAAGTATGGTCAACACTACTATTGGATATTTTTCGACGGCTTTATTCTCTAATTTGACCACAGTAGATCAAGTGGGGTGGGGTGGGAAAACAACGACTCCTGTGGGTACCCCTAGTCCTACAATGGGATCTGGATACTTTCCTGATAGAAATTTTGATCATGCATGTTATTTTAGGCATGTTGCATATCAAAATGAATCCAGAAAAGATTATGAACCTAATAAGTATATCACATACACATTCACTGACAAACTAGATTGCTTTGGTGTTGAATACTATGGAGATTTAAAAGAAGAGGTTGGCTATTCTCTCCAATTTGGAGGACCAGGTGGAGACTGTGGCAATTAATTCATATTTTGATCAAGCTTTGTTTGAAGTTCAAAAATAAATCAAAGAATGTTACTATCATTACTTGCAAGAATTTATCTTTTTGGTGACCTATGAACTTCATTTCTTCTCCTCTCTTGGTTTGTTATTTTCACAATGCTGTTTTTCTTCCCTCTTAAACCTGCTCCTAAAAGTGTTATTTATTATAAATGGAACTTTAAGTTTTTTTTTGTATGAGTTAAAACATGATTATATAATCTAAATGATCAATTTAGTTATACATCATATCATGAAAGATTGACAGAATTTCCCCTAACCACTTTTAATAAGTAACAGAGTATTACTATCACTGATTTTTTGTTAATATGTCACTAGCACAATATGTTGCACTTATTCTAAACAAATTACTAAAATGTAAAATATTATTTTAGAAATATGTTTGGTTAGGCTAGTTTTGGACAAGAATAACAAACATCAATGTAATATAGACTTTAAAGAAAAGATTCAACAAACATATTTGGTTCATGGATCTTGTGGATCACAAAATACAATATCTCCATGGATGAGAATAGAAAGTGCTTCAAAATCTTTCCCAAAGATTTCAAGGCTAGAATGATTATTTATGATGAAGGTTTTCCTAAATACGGGAGAAAAGATGATGGAAGAACTATCACAAGGAAGAAGTGTGTTTTAGATAATAGGTACATTGTCCCGTATAATTCAAAGTTGCTTCTTAAATATGGAGCTCATATTAATGTTGAGTATACATGTCAAACAAGTTTAATCAAGTACCTATTTAACTATGTTCACAAAGGGAATGATCGAGTCACATCTGCTTTATTTGGTACCCATCAATTTAAAGATTCTAATGAAGTCTTCAATGAAATAAAAATTATTATGATTGTAGATACATATCTACATGTGAGGCAGTTTGGAGATTGTTTGGATTTGACATACATTATAAAGAACCTCTTGTCAAATTGTCGTTTGATCTTCCAAATGAACAAAGTGTTGTGTATAAAGATAAAGAGATTGTTCAAGAAGTTAAAGATAGAGTTGAAATGAAGAAATCAATGTTTTTGGGTTGGATGGAGGCGAATAAAGCTTATCTAGAAGTTAGAAATATTACATATACTAAATTTCCCACTAGATTTGTTTAGAAAGAAGACAAAGGCAAACGATTTCCTAGGAAGCAAGGATTTGCCATAGGTAGAATATCTCACGTGCCTCCTGACAATAATGAATTTTTATTTGAGACTTCTATTAAATATTCAGAAAGGATGCACGAATTACAATAATATCCTGATTGTAAATAATGATCTATCGTACATTCAAGGAGCTATGTTATGCCCATGGTTTTGTTGCAATACAATAGAGAATTTGTTAATGCAATGAAGGAAGCAAGTACTTTGGCTTCTAAAACTTATCTTAGGAGGCTATTTGTGATGTTGTTGATTTTTAATAATATAAGTTCACCAAAGTCTGTTTGCCAAAGTTGTTGCTAAGAATTATTTGATGATGTTTTTTATAGGCAAAGAAGGCAATTAGATTACAAAGTTTAGATCGATTTTTTTATTTTAACATTAATTTTTTGAAGTTTTTAAATTATCTCTTATGAGTTAATTTTTTTTATTTGTTTTATGTGCAGATCTAATTTTAATATATGAGCAAAAACAAGATATAACTCTTGCTAAAATTGAGAAAAATATTACAAAATAATGAAAGAAGTTTGAAATAATTTTCATCTATGCCTTATCCTTCAAAAATTTCTTTGGCTGATATTCAAGAGAGATTGATCATTGAGGAGTTGAGTTGTGATAAATTTACATTGTTTGCCTAGCTACAAAATTATCTAAATTTCTTAACTAATGAGAAGAAACATGCTTATAATAAAATAAGGATGGGTTTTTAGTTCTTTATGGATAAGGGTGAAAATAGGCCAGGCCGCCTGTCAGGGGCCTGTGGCCTGGCCTGTCTGAGGCCTGACTTGACCTGACCTATTTACTAAATAAGTCAGGCTAAGGCTTTTTTAAAAGTCTGTTTAGTTCAATAGGTTAGGTCTCAAGTCATCTAATAAGCCTTTTAGGCTTGACAGCCATACGGTCTGTTTAATTAAATATTATAAAATATATATTATTATAATTATAATAGTTATAATTATTAATTTATTATAATATATTAATATTTTTTAATTAAATTTTAATAAAAAATAGAAAGTAAAACCTAACTCAGTAATAGTATCCCATTCTGAATCTCATTCTCAGATTCTGTGTCGTCCCATAAGGTCGTAACTCCTTTCTTGGTTCCTGGCTTCCTGCGTAGTCTCGTAAGGTCGTAACTCCCTTCATGTGCCGTACCCGTCCACCAGAGACAGAGACCAGACCGCCAGTCGCGACCCATGTCACCGTCTCCGTCCACCACCGGAGCCCTCCAACCGCGATGCTACTGCTCCACCGTCCAGCCCGTGTGCTACTGCTCCACCTCCAGGTATGTCTCCGTCTCTAGATCTTTCATCTTTGCCTCTCATGTAGCTATGTACCACTAGTCAATGAATTTTTCTTTGCAGAGAAGTAGAAGGTGGGTTGCTGGTATAGCCGAACGGTGGGGCTTTAATTTACAATAATTGTATTCCTAGTTAAGTTCTACAATTATTTATACTTCTATTATATTTGAAAAAGAAGGAAATGAGATTAGTTTAAATTTTTTTCCAAAACAAATAGATGTAATTATAAGTATAGAGATCTCATTTGCAAAGTAGGCCTTGAAAATCGACCTATTACAAGCTAACAGACCAGGCTCTGGCCTTATATTTGTGATACAGGTCAGGCTTGTTTAAGGCAAAGTCTGGCCTGACTTGGCCGGTTCCTACCCTTATTTATGGATATGGAGGCACGTGCAAAACTTTTATCTGAAACACAATTTCAGCAACTATTTGTTCTAAACGTGATATTATTCTTAATGTTACATCAAGTGTAATTGCATTACTGTTGTTATTGGGTGGAAGAGTTGCACATTCAAGATTCAAGATCTCATTGTCTATAAATGAAGATTCAACAATTAACTTCAAACAAGGTATTCCTCATGCTAAATTGCTAACCAGAGCTAAGTTAATTATTTGGGATGGTTGATATCTAATTTTGTTCATAAATTTTTTATTCTTATTTTTATTTTTTATTTTATCCAAATCATTAAAACTTTTTGTTAAAATAAATTTCATTAATATTTTACTTAATCTTTTACTTTTATTCTAATTTTTTTCTTAGGCTCAAACAATGACTCACCTTAATCTATTTCAAAAAAAAAATAAGAATGAATTTGTCTTTAAGAATAAATAAAGAAAAAAAAAAGAAGACTATGGGTTAACCCCAATCTCTTTCCCATTCCTACTGCCACCACCTCCAAATCCTAGACCAAGCACCTGCACAACCCAATTGAAATGACAACTTTCCCTTTTTGGTTTTGATTGAAATCTCTGATGAGATATCTTTCTTAATTTGCCTTTCAATCATCAGAAAATTAGGAGAAAATTTTGCAGGCTTAACCCTAGAAGTCCTATGCTGAGGAGAGGGAAAAAATAGAGATCAATCACATACAGACAAAGTCATTATACAAAAATTCCCTCACACAGACATATTAAGCCATCACACGAAAAACCTCTGCTTGCAACACAACTCATCAACAGCCACCTCCAAAAACCTCCTTCATCATCAACACCAACAACTACCAGAAAACCCAATACAAAAATCAAACCCCAAAACAGAGCCAAACCCTTCAAAGAACCCAACAACCACTACCTACCACATCGGCCACCACGAACCACCCTCACTCACCTTCACCAAACTAACCACCATCTCGCCATTAAAACCACCGTGAACCACCTCCACTTCAACTAAGCCACCACAACGCCATAACCACCATCTCCAGTATCATCCACCAAAGCCACCACCATAACCACCCATCCACCCTGTAACCACCACACACAGCCTCCAAAAGCCAAACCTAGCACCATTGAATTATTATTATAAAATATTTATTTCAAAGTCAAAATAGTTTTTATCTTATCTTTTTGTTGCACGTTGGGTTTGTTGGATGATTTTCTCAATTTATGTTCTTGCTGCTGGAGCTCTCCTCTATCCAACCCAACAACCTTTAGCTTGTTAACAAACGGTCATATTTCTTACCTCTATAAATACTATGGTTGGTGGCTTTTACAAAAAATATCAACTACATTATTTTTTCTCTTTATTCTTTTCCTCTACAGTTCCCATGAGCAATCCTACAAGTTGTTCTTGTGACCTTGCTATTTAGTGCAGAGCTAGCAAGAAGTGGTTGTTGTATCATGTGGAGTATTAACTATGAGACCATCTACACTGAGTAATCTACTTATGGTGGCGAAATACTCTTAAGCTTAGTGTATTTGAACGCCTTAACCAAAATATGATAAGTTATTTATTTATGTTATTTTAATTTTATCTATCCATCTATATATTTTTTATTATAATGACAACATGAAACAGCCCTAAACCCCATCGAACCATCACCACATGGCCACCCCCAAAACAGATTCGTAACCCACAAACCCAAAAGCGCTGCAGCTCGCGTCACACTGTCCACCACGATGCGGAACATAGCCTTCAGAAGCCAGTCACGCACTAGACGCACACCACTGCGCCCCCTATCGTCGTCCTACTACGTCGCCAGTGACCTAGCGTCACAACCTCCCTTGTCAACCCACAAACCATCGTTCTTTTGCATGCCACCAACCCACACATCGTGCTTGGACCAGATCCATCCCTCCATCGCACCTCCAAGCCGCCTCGGGCAAGCCATCACCAACTTTACTGTTACGCACCGCCATCGAACCCAGACCGACAACCACCTCAGATTAGAGCTTCACCATGCTACCTCGCTGCAAACGGCTAAGCAAGCGTCTCTCTCCCTTCACCAAAGCCACCGCGAGCCAAAATCTTGAGCCAAACTACCATTCTACCTTTGTTTTCATGATAAGACCAAAGTTTGGTCCTTTCACTTTTTTGTATCTCAATTCCTATAAGTTTTAGTTTTTGTTATTCATTTTATTTTATTTTTTATTTGTTTACTGTTGACTTGACTTTGATTTTCTTGGGTATGGGTGTCATTTGAGAGTTGTTATCAGATTGATTTGGCTAGTAGGCTAGCATTTTTTTTATATTTATTTTTTTTATTAATATTCTCTTTAATTTGCATAAATAAATATAAGATAAGATTCCAATGATGGAATATTCAAGATTAACTGCGATAGTAGTGATATATTAATTGTCTTGAGGTAAGGAGAAATTTTATGGTTTTACTAGGAGCGTTAGTGATATTATAATAATCTCTAATAAAATAATCTTATTTCATATTACTTCTTGTAATAATATCATTATGTATTTGTTTTAATTTAATACATTTTTTTTGCATTTATGTATAAATCAAGCAATTTAAAATTGGTCGATGATGGAAAGATTAAGAGATAATTGAAGTACCGATCAAATACATTCTTCTCAATACTCTTGAGGCTTTATATTGGATAATTTCAGGAGTGTTAGTGAGGTCTAATCCCCACATTAAAACTAAAAATACTACCTTTTTTATAAACTAAAATAAAATCATTTTTTTAAAATAAAAATCCTCAATTAAAAGTGAACAACTTCACATAGCCTCAACATTATGATTGTGGTGAATTCAAAAATTCTTTTTTTTTGGTCACTTTCAAAAATATTTTTTTTACTTTATTTGCAAAATTCATTTTAAATTATTTTATCCCATCAAAAATAAATATTTTGAAAATTATTTTCCTTGCAAAAATCAATACAATTTCAATTCACCACTTTTATATAATATGTTGCAGGCCTAGAATATGTTCCAACATAATGGCTATTTAGCCACCCATTCCATGTCTTAGTCATTTATCATCTTTGATAACATGCTGAAAAATGGGACATGATAAAATAAAAAAAAAATAATTCTTTTTCTTTTTAATAATAAAAGACCAATTTAATTAATTTTGCAAATAACACTAGATTAAATAGGTAACCGTTCTTGGAATGGATGGTGTAGGGTGCTAATATCTTCCTTATCCGTAATCAACTCCCGAACCTTGAACTCTGAAACATAGACTATCTTTTAGGTGTCCAATTGCACCATTCCATTTATTGGATAAAGTGATTGGTGACGTCTCAATACCCCAAGGTCCTTTCATCCTCTTTCATTTTTAATTTTGCGACGCCCATTCGAGACAGTTGCGACAAGAATGAAGCTCCAATGTTGAGTAAATTTTGCTTCGAGGCTTTAGATAAATGTTTGAGAGATATTTTTTAGATTCTCAAATTCATATGATGCTGAGTTGTCATTTGGAGGAAAAGTTGTGGTCTTTGGTGGTGATTTTAGGAAAATTTTACCTATAGTTCCAAGAGGGACTAGATAGGATATAGTGTATGCAACAATAAATTCTTCATATTTGTGATCATTTTGTGAAGTTCTTCGTTTGTCAAAGAACATTAGGCTTGCAATTGGATTGTCTGACTTTAATGCATTTGATTTAAGAGAATTTTCACAATGGCTATTAAATATTGGTGACTACGTGTAACATAGGAGATCTAAATAATGGCGAAGGAGAAATTGAAATCCAAGAAGAAATAATGGATTTGATGATTTGGTGCACTTTTCTTATCCCGATATCTTGTATAACATATCAAATATGTACTACTTCAAAGAAAGAACAATTTTGACACCTATTCTTGACATTATTAAAAAGGTTAATTATTATTTGATGTGATGCACACCTGAAAAATAAAAAATTTATTTGAGTTCTGATTTAGTATGCAAAGAAGATGAGAATGTGGAAATTGGATTACATGCATTCTCTCTAAAGGTTTTGAATGCATGAGTTCTAGACTTCCTCCACATAAGCTATGCTTAAGAGTAGGAGTGTTAGTAATATTATTAAGAAATATTGATCAATTAAATTATTTGTGCAATGGAACCAAGTTGCAGGTAAGGAGGTTAGGTAATCACATCATAAAGTGAATGGTACTAACTGGGAATAAAGTGGGTGACATTGTTCTCATTCCTTGGATGAGTATGATCCCAAATCATCATAATCTATCTGTCAAGTTTTAGAGAAGACAATTTCTAATTTTAGAGAAGACCCAAACTAGAAGCTGATGGGGATAGTAATCGTGATCGGCGAAGATATGGTCGGGCAATTGCACAGTGGGGATGGGGGATGGAGATGGCGGCACCATTTGACAAGTTTTTTTATTCCTCGGCCATATTCGACGGTGGAGAGGAGCTTATATAGAAGAGAGGTTTTGGTTTTAGCCATTTCTAGCGGTGGAAGGCCACCACCTATGCACCACAAAACTTAAATGTTCGACTATGCTAACATTTCTATTTTCGAACTCCCACACTCACTAAAATGTCTAAGTCTATGTTAGTAGAATATTTTTTATTTTTCTTTTGGTAGATTTTGACTTAATTTATTAGTCATTGACAATTTGTCCATTTTTTTGAGTTTTTAATGGCCATGGGTAGAGCTAGGTGAAGGAAGGCTAAATTAGGTTTCTCCTTAAATAAGTTAGGCTAATTTTTTAAATTTAAGTCTTACCTTACTTTACATCTTACACTTAATTAAATAAATTATATGAATATTAAGCTAGAAAAACAAATTACATGAATATTTAAATTATAAATATTCATTAGATGAATATTTATATGAATATTTACATTATATGAATATATAAATATTTAAATTACATGAATATTTACATTAGATGAAAGTGAATCTAATAGCTAAAAATAGGTGTAAGAAGAAATCAACTTACACTGATGTAAGTTGATCCTCCTTCTATATAAAAAGTAGTTCAATTTGTTAAGCTAAATAAATATTTTTCAAGACTCATAGAAAGTTAGATACAATGGTAACCAAATTGCACTCTCAGTAGAGGACAAAAATACAAATCGTAGAGACACAATTTTTATGAAGAAACTAACCATATCGTTTTATATTCAATGGGATTAATAAGGCGAGTTAGGTTGAATTGACAAGTGAGATGGAACTTTGGATTTCAGGGAGATAGCTTCTCCGAGAATTCACAAACCTAAGTACAGGGGATTCAGTGTATGAATGATTCCCGGTCAATAGAGGGTAATAAATGGAAATGCAGAAGAAATTTTAGAGAGAGAAGGTTGATTGAATATTCTCTTGTTTCATTCCCTTGCACAAATGTGCTATGTACTCGGTTAGTTACAAAACCCATGAGTGACGGTGAGGTAACAAAACCGTTCCCTACCAACGAGTGCTAGCACAGCACACACATTTTAAGCAAAAGGAAAAGAAATTGCAAAAGGGTAAAAATAGTAAAGTAAAACAAAGTTACAGCAAAAATTATTTAAAAGCTTCCTAATGAAAATGCTATAATAATACCCTCCCCTTCAAGTACATCCTTGTCCTCAAGGATGGAAAAAGGGAAATTTCTTGAGCAGATCATAGTAGAACTCCCAAGTGGCATGCTACAAAGGAAGACCTTTCCATTTGATGAGTACTTTGGTGGCAGCCACACGACCCCTCTTCACCATTTTTCTATCTAAAATAGCTTTAGGCTCTTCTTTCTTGAATGGCATAGTGGGGTTAGCAGGAAGAGGGTGGACTGTGGTAACTTGAGGATTTGTGCAGAGCTTCAGCTGAGAAACATGGAATACATTGTGAATTTCAGTATTTGGAGGTAGTTGCAACTGATACGCCACAGAGCCAATTTTGTCCAGCACTTGGAAGGGACCATAGTACTTAGGTAGCAGTTTATGAAATGAGGAGTGTCGCATGGTGAACTGTCTATAAGGCTGCAACTTTAAATAAACAAAGTTCCTAAGGACAAATACTTTATCAGATCTATGTTTGTCAGCATGTTGAGTCATTCTATTTTGAGCTCGGGTAAGGTGAAATTTCAGCAGCTGAATCACTTGTTCCCTTTTACTCAGTCCTCTCAACGGCTGGGTTAGCAGCTTCCCCAGGCAGAAAGGGTAAGTGGATTAGAGGAGCTTGGCCGTAGACAACTTCATATGGTGGGGTTTGAATGGAAGAATGGAAGTTGGTGTTGTACCACCATTCAGCTAGGGATAACCATTTAGACCATGCAGAAGGCTTCTCAGAACACATGCAGTGAAGGTAAGTTTCCAAACATTTGTTCACCACTTCTGTTTGACCATCAGTTTGTGGATGGTAAGCTGTGGACTTGTTAACCGAAGTACCCTGTAGCTGAAATAATTCACTCCAAATCCTACTAATGAAAATGGGGTCTCTGTCACAAGTAATGGTGGTTGGCCAGCCATGTAACTTGAAAATGTGATCCAGAAATAACTGAGCTATATCCAGAGCCGTGTAAGGCTGTGCTAAGGCAAGGAAATATGCATACTTACTCAGTTTATCAGCCACCACAAATATAGCTTGCTTACCATTGGAGTATGGTAAGCCTTCTATAAAGTCTATACTGATAGCATCCAATACCCTGTTAGGAATAGGTAGGGGCTGTAAAATGCCCTGAGAGGCTGCCAGATCAGGTTTGTACCTTTGGCAAGTATCACAATCCCTAACATATTGTTGGATGTCTTTATTCATGCCCTTCCAATAAAATAGGGATTTGACCCTTGTAGTTGTAACATCTCGGCCAGAGTGTCCACTTGAAGGGGAGTCATGCAACCATTGTAAGATCACTAGCTTGAGGTCTAGACTACCTCCAATAACTAGCTTGTCTTTCCTTCTCAATTCACCTCTGTGCCAAGAGTACTTTGGATGCTTAAGAGGGTCAGCACTGATCTCATTTATCAACTGCTGTATGACAGAATCCGAGGACCAGCAGGCCTTGATCTGGTCTAGGAGATCTTCCTTCGCGTTACTGAGCATAAGGGGAAGTAATTCAGCACTTGATTTTCTGGATAAAGCATCTGCTGCAACATTTTTAGCTCCTTCCCTATAGTGAAATTCAAAATCAAACCCCATAAGCTTTGTCATCCATACCTGTTGAAAAGGAGTATTCAAGCGCTGCTTCAACATGAATTTAATGCTCTTTTGATCTGTCTTGATGATAAAGTGACCATGGGAGAAGTAGGCCCCTCACTTCTGAACCGCATAAACAATAGCAAGGAGCTCTCTCTCATAGATAGACATGGATCGTTGTTTAGGGCCAAAAGCCTTACTGATGTAAGCAATAGGGTGTTTTTCTTGCATCAGTACAACCCCAATTCCTGAACCTTAAGCATCTGTCTCCACCACAAATGGTTTGGAAAAATTTGGAAGAACTAGAACGGGTGCGGATATTAAAGCCTACTGCAAAGAGTGAAAAACATCCCTGGATTCTGTCGACCATTGGAAACAGTCTTTTTTAAGCATGTCTGTGAGAGGTTTGGCAATACTGCCAAAATTTTTCACAAACCTCCTATAGTAACCAGCCAACCCCAAAAACCCTCTGAGCTGTGTTATATTGGTGGGAAGTGGCCAATCCGCAATAGCCTGGACCTTGGAAGGGTCAGTGGACACCCCTTCTTGGTAAATAAAATAGCCTAAGTACTCCATCCTTAAGGTGGCAAAAGTGTACTTGCTCTGCTGGAGGAAAAACCTCTGTACTCTGAGGATCTGAAAAACTGATCTAAGGTGTACCACATGGGCATCCAATGTTGGGTTGTAAATGAGTATGCCATCGAAGAAGATGATCACAAATCTCCTTAGGAAAGAGTGGAACAGATGATTCATTAAGGATTGAAATGAAGCCAGTGCATTAGTGAGGCCGAAGGGCATCACCAAATACTCAAAATGCCTAGCATATGTTTTGAATGCTGTTTTGTACTCCTCTCTTTCCTCTATTCTCACTTGATGATAACCTGAGCTCAAATCCAACTTGGAGTAGATAGAGGAACCCCCCAACTCACCCATCAGATCTTCAATAAGTGGAATGGGAAACATATCTTTGATTGTTTGCTGATTGAGCCTCCTGTAATCTACACAAAGGCGCTAGGAGCCATCCTTTTTCTTAACCAACACCATAGGGGATGCATAGGGGCTGTTGCTATACCAGTTGATACCCTAGTTGAGCATTTCTTCCACTAATTTATCAACTGTATCCTTCTGAATGACAGAATACCGGTAAGGCCGCATGTTAAAGGGAGTAGAGCCCTCCTTTAGAGGGATCCTGTGATCAAACCCAGCCCTTCTTCGGGGAAGTTGAGCAGGTTCCTAGAAGATATCCTGGAATTCCTGAATGAGAGTAGCAATTGGGTTTAGTAATACATGAGTTGTAGCATGCACTGATGAGAGTGTGCAAGATGGAACTCCCAAGCAGTTGTCAAATTTACCTATATGCAGGAAACATAACTGTGCTCCTTGCTGGACCGCCTGGGAGAAGGTTTTGTTATTAATTAGCTTGATGTTAGAGGGTTTAGCACCTCTAAGAACAAACCTCCTACCTTCCATAGAAAACTCCATTTGTAGCTTAGTAAAATCCCACACAATTGGGCCAAGAGTTGATAACCACTGCACCCCTAACACTAAATCACAACAACCGAGGGGTAAAACCATTACATCAGATGTGAACTGAGTTTGCTGTAATTGCCACGAAAAACTCCTGCATATGTATAATGCATCCAGCCGAGTACCATTTGCCACAGTGACAGGGAGTGGGGTTATGGTTTCTAGCTTACACCCTAGCTTCTTGGCTAGCTCCAAATCCAAAAAATTGTGTGTACTGCCACTGTCAATCAAAATTTGTAGCAACCTTTTGTTATGCAATCCACTCACCCTCATAGTTTGATAGGTTGATGCACCTGAGAGAGCATGCATTGATAACTGAGGTCTATTCCCTTGATTAGATGTCACAGTGACCACCCCATTCTCTTTTATCACCTCTATTTCTTCATCTATTGGCTCATCATCCTCCATTTCCATCACTAGGAGTTGAGATCTCTTATGTTTCAGTTGATGACCCAGTGTAAAGGGTTCATCATAGAACATATAGAGTCCTTTAGCTCTCCTCTCTGCCATTTCTGCTGCACTATAGGACTTGGGGGTTTTACTGAATATCGGTTTAGATGTCAGGTTTGGGTAGGTCTGATTTGGAACATTGTTGGGTTTACTGGTATAGCTTGAGGTATATTTGTTATTAGGCTTGGTAGATGTGGAATTGGTCTTAGCGGATTCATGTAGTTTGGCTAGGTTGGCAGCATGGGCAATGGTGGTGGGGGCAAACATTCTCACATGCATTTGGATATTGTGTTCTAAGCCAGGTAGGAAAATGCTCAAAGAGTGCTCAGGAGGAAGGGTTACCTGGGTTAAAGCCAGCTCAAACTCATTCAAGTACTCTTGTACATGTCCAGTCTTTGTCACTTGTATTAGAGATGAGAATGGGTCATCATAGGCAGTACCAAACGCAGGGTGATGTCAGATATGTACTGGGGCCAGCTTGGGTATATATTGAAATTTGCCTTCATGTAATTCAAGTGCCACTGCAACGCACTATCGTCCAAATGAATAGAAGCCAGTCGAACCTTCGATTCAGGTGGGGTGTTGTCTAGCGCAAAAAATTGCTCGCATTTATACAACCATTCCTTAACTTTCGTTCCGTCAAACCTGGGGAACTCAACCTTAGAGAACCTCGTAGAGTAGTGGTTTTGTGATGGAAACGATTGTGTTTGAGGAATTCCAGTGAACACCTGAGTTTCAGGTCTGCTACCATTTTGGTTCATCTCTGTGTTGTTGATCATGGAGCTTCTTGGTTGGTTGATTAGCTGTTGAGTGAACAAGCCCTTGAGTTCAGCTAAGGACGCAGTGACCTGATCAAGTTTCAGCTGCATCTCAGCGTTGGAGTCCTTGATCTTTTGGGTAAGGGTTCGTTCCACCTCGTGAATGTTGTGTTGAGCTCTAGTTGCATCAGCCATGGTGAAAGCCTAAGGGAGAAGCTTTGATACCAGTTGAGATGGAACTTTGGATTTCAGGGAGATAGCTTCTCCGAGAATTCACAAACCCAAGCACAAGGGATTCAGTGTATGAATGATTCCCGATGAGCAGAGGGTAGTAAATGGAAATACAGAAGAAATTTTAGAGAGAGAAGGTTGATTAAATATTCTCTTGTTTCATTCCCTTGCACAAATGTGCTATATACTCGGTTAGTTACAAAACCCATGAGTGACAGTGAGGTAACAAAATCGTTTCCTACCAACGAGTGCCAGCACAACACACACATTTTAAGCAAAAGGAAAAGAAATTGCAAAAGGGTAAAAATAGTAAAGTAAAACAAAGTTACAACAAAAATTATTTAAAAGCTTCCTAATGAAAATGCTGTAACAAGGCGAGAAAGGCCCACCTAAACCTAATCCTGATCTGCTCTGCAGTATCCTGATTTGTCCCAATTAAACATTGACTTACCCAATTCAATAAATTGCACAAATTTTCTTTTAGCATTACATGATCAGGCCTATTTCTCTAGCACCTTATCATTTTGTCCTCCTGCAAGATTTTTACAACCCATGCCCATTCCTACGCATGTTTGGAAGGATATACATATATAGGGGGCTTTCCAAAGTCTTACAAGATGGACACCATCTTGATTGTAGTGGATAAGCTTACTAAGTATGACCATTTCTGGGCACTGTCCCACCCATTTACAGTTGCTGAGGTTTTTATCAAGGAATTAGTGAGACTACACGGTTTCCTTGCCTCAATTGTCTTGGATAGAGATCATGTTTTCAATTTCATTAGCCAATTTTGGACAGAGGTGTTCAAACTGTCTGATACTTCCTTAAAGCTGAGTTCAATTTATTATTTTCAATCGGATGGACAAACTGAAGTAGTGAATTGCTGTTGGAAGACCTACTTAAGGTGTTTCACTATCACTAAACCAAAAAACAAATGGTTGAAGTGGTTGAATTGGGCTGAATATTGGTTTAATACCACCTACAACAGTTGTACCAAGATGTCTCCTTTTAGGGCTCGTTTGGTGGTCAGGATAGGATAAAAGCAGATAGGATAAGAGAGCAGGATAGGAGTAGGATAGGATATTAGCAGGATAAGTTGTTATCTTATCTGACGTTTGGTGTCCACCAGATAACCAACATGATAACATTATAATTTTAGTATGATTTTAAAATTTTTCTTTTTTATTCGGAATGTTTTCATATTTTATTTGATTTTATTTTTTTATAATTTTAATTTTTTTAAATTATATAAAAAGACAAATTTATCCTTATGAAAAAATTACATATAATTTTTAAAATTTTGAAAATATTGTTTAACTTAAATTAATTTTTTATAATTTTAAATATTCATTTTTAGTTTTTACTTTACATATAGTTAAATTATTAGAATAATTTTATATTTTTCAGTTTTTAAAATAATATAAATAACAAAATTAGCCTTGAGACAAAATAAAAATAATTTTTAAAATTAATTATTAGTATTTTATTATTTTAAATATTTTATATTTATTATATATTTTTTTGTAACTATGTTATATTTTATTATACTTTAATTATTTTATATTTAAAATATTTTTTTATATCATACTTTAAATCACCTTATCCTATCCTGTTGAGTTCTAACCCATCCCTCCCCTCAGGATAGAATTTGAACTAAATAGTCAGGATAGGATAAGTGACAGGATTAATTTATCATATCCTGCTGGCTCACTAAACAATAGTTTCAAATAGGATATGATAGTTTATCCTATCCTGTCTCTCTTATCCTGACCACCAAACGAGCCCTTAAGGTTTTATACTGCAGGGAACCTCCGACCCTACTAAAATATTCAGAGCAGTTATCCTAGGTTGAAAAGGTTAATCACGGAATTTGATGTTGGATGACCTCAAGAACAGCCTAGTAACAACTCAGAATCGGATGAAAACTCAGGCTGATAAGAAGCGCAGAGAAGTTGCTTTTGACCCGGTGGATCTGGTGATCTCTAGATACAACATAATGGCATAGTTGGCTGGATTTATGGAGAATTCAGTAAGGGAGGCTACACTAACAGCAAAACAAATCAACTTTGTATAGAAGCACTGGCAAATCAGTAACTTTCAATGCAAGATCAGTAATCAAGATGCCCAATCAACACGCATCACAAAGAACATGGATCAATTCTCTATCATATTAAGGATAATTCAGATTATTTACACTAGCGGATTGACGTCAATCCGCATTTTTTTTTTCTATCATATAATTATATTATGAATTAATAATTAATTAAGGTATTGTTTTTAAACATTCAAGCGTTTCAGAAGTTTACATTTATAATAGTGTTTCTGAAAGGTCATCAAATTCAAAAGGCAACAAATAAAAACATTATTTATAATTTAGCGAAAGAACATGAAATAAACTATAAACAATTGTAACCTTTGGCGTTGAAATATGGAAATTCAGCAACAGAACTTTTTTGTGCAACCTATATAGCAACCATGGACTATAAACTATAGGAACATCAGCAGAAGTAATGCCAATATATATATAAAAAAAAGATGTTGTGCTTACTACCACGCCAAATGCTGCCAATTGATTGAAACAAAGAGAATAATTGAACTTGATTAGTAAATACAACCCAACATACTACAGGGAACCCATATTTTAGTTATCTTTCCCCATTAGTCCGTGTGAAACAATTGCTTGATTAGATATGTAGGGGTTTGGCATCAACTTTGGGCCCATTTGGAGTGTTTGCGACTTGTACCTTGTGGAGATAGAACCTTTAGATTAAAGGAAGCCCCTTTAATGCACAATTGAACTTATTTAACGGTAGATAGTGTTCTGATGGTAAAGGTGACCCTTGGGTTCAGTCCCTAATTTTTGTGCTCGTGTCTCATGCTAAATTCTTTACAGATTTCAATTTTCTTTCTGCAAATGTGGGTGGAGGGTTGATTTAACTTTAGTTTCCAAATTCTGGCATTCTAATGATCCATTATGTCCCTAGATCTTCATTGAGCAATGAGGTGAACCAGTAGAACACTGAGTTATGGTGACTTTCTTTATCACTGTTATAATGACTCAAATCTCGTGAGCAGGGTAAGCACTGTCAAGTTCCCTAATATTTCTGTTAGATGAGGTGTATTAACCTGCCTCCTAAAACCCTGGCATCTTTTAATGACACCAACAGAGATTCGTGGTAGATGTTGGAGCTAGTACGCAGGGGAAAGTTTCGCTAGTCCAATGCAGCAAATGATCATGCATGACTATCTTTCTTCAACATAAATAATCAGAATATCATTAGTTTAATCTGTTAAAACCTATCACTGTCCTTCCAAATTTACATTTCATAATCTGTTGGCTCAGGTTGTAGGCATGAATCACTAGTTGAGGATATTATTTCAGCCTACATATTCGGCTCCCAACGCTACCTGCCAATCTGTTGCAATAAATTTCTCGTTAGCATGAAGGTTCATACCATTGCATAACTATAAAGGCTGGGTAATTTGTAAGGAAACTATACAATACAACACATATGCAACGAATGATAATATTTGAAATGTCTAGAGTTTGCTCAAGTATCTGACTATAGAAAAGGAAATGTCAGATAGTGTTGAAAATGATTTATTACTTCATTAAGTTCCTACTGACGCTTATTGGACACATCTCCATACAACTTTTTTATCAGCATAAATAGAATACAATTTCAGCCCCTAAGGGATTGATTTTAAACTTAGTGATTAATTAGAATCCATATGTAATCACTAATTAATTGGTTATAATCCATATGTAATCTTAAATTGAATATATCTATTATCTATCTATTATTTCTTACTAATTGGACTACCTCTAATGCCATGTAACAATTTCTCCTCAAAATTGAGCTAAATTTTTTCCCGCTCAATCTTCTTTCCCTAGCAGCTTTGCTGTCTTCTCAGAGTTTTCCTTTTCGTTTTCCTAAAGCATTGTAAGAATGCTAATTCTATAGTTCACTCACCTCTCGATCTTTATCTCTCTTCCTCTGTCTTTCTCAGCAAATTCTACAGTTCACTCACCTCTTAATCTAGATTATGGAGTATCAACTCTACTCAAAACATATTCCGTTGGTCGTTACCTTTTAAGCCTTTTTTGGGAGGTAAGCTTACCTTTTCTAGGATTTTTGTTTGTTAATATAAAGCTTCTTTTCTTTATTTTAGACATCTGTTATCTGTTCAACCCATGATATTTGTCTCATTGCTTATTGCTTGCTGGCTCTAGGTCAAGGAAGTAGGAATTTATCTTGCCGGTTGTCCAGGAATAGCTAAAAAGGTTGAGGTCTACTTCGACAATTTATGGACACTCACATCTCTTAATCCCTCAGCTTACACAAAAACAGTGTCAGATCAACAGGGGCAAGTTGAAAGAAAGGTTCCTTGCTGATCGCATTTCGTTGATCCTAGAGAGAGGTGCAAGTAAGTTAAGGCCTGATGTTAAAAAATAAGTTTACTTAGAGTTTCTCTTCACGAAATTGCTACTTGCTGTGATTTTCTACCTTGATGTATCATTTTCTATTCTTTGTCTTTGAAATTTCCTTACAATGTTCTGACGGTTTATATTCTGCAAAATTTCCTTCCTTCATGGGATGTTAAAGGTTGGTTTGGGTTTTAACTATCACTTACATAAAATGTAGTCTTAAGCATGATCATGAACATGAGACAGTGCATGAGAGATGGGATACAAGTACAACATAGTGAATGATACAGCAAACTTCAAAAAGCAATCACATGGAACATTTTAAGTTTACATCCACAAGCAACTCAGAATAGATGAAAGTAAACTAAGCAAGAGGAAAGAATATTCTTGCAATTTTTAATTTATTAATTGTATTTAATTATGTCGTCACAGGTCACCTCTTCCTTGATATCTGGAGACTCCTCATGTTGCAGGATATCCTATTATGGATTACCCTTATATGTTTGAAGTTTCAATTCAAACTCCTAGGAATAACTATTCAACAATGCTCCCCCAAATCAGGTATCTCTCCTTTGCTCCTCCAGAGGTAATAAGGTTTAACTTTAACAATTTGCTGGGTAATATGCATGCTTGAATCTAGGAATAAAAAATGGGTTGACTTTTAACAATTTCCAGCAGCTACTTGGAGGCACAAACTTGCCTTTTAAATAATTTTCTTATTGTGCTACTATCACATGCCTGTTTATTTTGTTATTCATTTCTTCATGCTCGTTTTCCTTCTTTCTTTTCTTCTAATTTGGATTACAATGAGGGAAAAATCAAAATAGATGGCAAAAGATCTAGGTTTAGTAGTCTCAATTAGGCATTACAAAAAATTTGTCAATGCCTCAGAGAGGATTTAGGGGTTGGTGAAACAGGGCTCTTAGATACTTAGCTAGGAAGGGCCAAACTTGCCTACAAATCAGCAGATAGTTACCTAGTATTATCTCAAATTAGTAGAGAAACCTCTAAGCCATTCTGCAAGTTTCTCATGCAAACCTATCTTATAGTTTGTATTGCAGCAGAAACCACTTTCTCATAGAGTGTATGGTCCTTCATTTTTCCATAAGATCCCATGTAATGTAGTGAAATAGACTAGTCCTGGGATGTCCAGTGGATTAGTCACAGAATTTTTTATTATTTTCCCTTCAAGTTGGTTTGGTTAAGATCTAAACCAGCAGATTTCCGGAGAAGTGAGTTGCTTTTTCTTATTCAACTCATCCTAATCCCGTGTTTAGTGAAAAATAAATTACCTTGCCTTGCCATGCTAGTTTGTATAATTTTCTTTTGAAGTAATTTTTAGTGCTTGCACCCCAAAAATTGATAGGTGAAGTTAATGCAGTCATCCAGATGCTAGCAATCTTGGCTCCAAATCAGACTATGTTGGCTCAGATCGGCTGCAGATTGGAAATGGTTCAGGTTTGGCTATTCAAAATATTGGGCATTCTACTATTGCCTCTTCATTAGTTAACTGCTTAACTCCAATTTGTCTCTTAATCATTTATTACATGTTCCTGCTATCACCAAAAACTTGCTTAGTGTCTCTAAATTTGCTAAAGATAACTGAGTTTTTTTTTAGTTTCAACCTGATTATTGTCTTGTAAAATACCAGGATTCCAAGGAAATAATCTTGCAAGGACAAGTTAGGGATGGTCTTTATACTTTTGACAACATTCAGCTTGCACATCAGTTTCAGTCTCCTTTTTCTCATTCTGTATATACTGCTATATGTAGCACTAATAATTCGCAGTCAATCGCAACCCCACCTCCCAATAGTTCTCCTGTACATTTGTGGCATTCTAGGCTAGGCCACCCTGCTTACAAAGTTGTAAAGGCTGTACTCAATAAATGTAACATTCTTTGTATTGATATGCAATCAAAATTTGTGTGCAGTGCATGTTGTATGGGAAAACCTCACAAACTTCCTTTTACTCCCTCAGATACTGTCTATTCTCAGCCATTGAAATTGATATATTCTGATATTTGGGGTCCTTCTTCAGTTTCTACTATGAATGGTTATAGATACTACATTCACTTTATAGATGCTTATTCAAAATATACTTGATTTATCTTCTCCACAATAAATAAGAAGCCTTTTCTACTTTTCTCAAATTCAAGTCCATGGTAGAACTTCAATTTGGTAGTAGAATTAAATCCGTTCAAACTGATGGAGGTAAAGAGTAATCTGTTTTTACTAAATTTCTACACGATCAAGGTATCATTCATAGAATTAGCTGTCCCTATACACAAGATCAAAATGGCTCAGCTGAGAGGAAACATAGACATATCTCTGATATGGGCATCACCTTACTTGCCCAAGCCTCCATGCCATTCCATTTTTGGGGTGATGCCTTCACTGCAGCAACTTTTCTTATCAATAGACTACCTACACCACTTTTATCCAATCAAACCCCACTAGAAGTTTTATTCCACCAGAAGCCAGATTACACATTCCTTATGTCTTTTGGTTGTGCTTGCTATCCCTACTTAAGGCCATATATCTCACATAAGCTTGATTTCAGGTCAGAGAGATGCACATTTATCGGGTACAGTCCTATGCATAAAGGGCACATGTGTCTAGCTAAGAATGGTAAGGTCTATTTCAGAATACATGTTATTTTTTGTGAGTCTTTATATCCGTTTGAACTACCTGATTCTGTGTCTAAATCTTCTGAGTCTTTCACACCTGCACCTTCATCATCTCATCTTCCTTGTATTCCACTAATACTTTCCCCTCCCTCACAGAATGCCTTATATTTGGATACTCAACCTCTACCCTTCCCCTCTACATTCTGTATGTACTGATATTGCTTCTGCAGTGCCTTCTTCTCCAGGTTCTCTACAAGTTCCTGCTGCACCATGTGCTCCTGCAGTACCTAACACTGTTGCTCAGAATTCTCATCC
This sequence comes from Ormosia emarginata, assembly GCA_029884605.1. Lineage (NCBI taxonomy): Eukaryota > Viridiplantae > Streptophyta > Magnoliopsida > Fabales > Fabaceae > Ormosia > Ormosia emarginata. The sequence goes on from JAQQTP010000086.1 coordinate 2,986,639, forward strand.
AATGGTAACAAGGTCCAAGGCTGGTGTCTTCAAGCCAAAGGCCTTTACTGCTACTTTGGAACCTACATCAATTGATGAAGCTTTATCCTCACCTAAATGGAAAGATGCCATGCTGGCAGAATACAATGCCCTCATGAAGAATGGTACCTGATCCTTGGTTTATCTTCCCCAGGGCAGAGCAGCAATCAGCTGCAAATGGGTTTTTAAGGTGAAACACAACCCTGACGGCAGTACCCAGAAGTACAAAGCCAGATTAGTGGCTAAGGGCTTCCACCAGAGAGAAGGTTTTGATTTTTCTGAGACATTTAGCCCTGTTATTAAACCTGCTACAGTACGACTAGAGGTTGGCGTATTCACCAACTGGATTTCAACAATGCATTCCTCAATGGAGACTAACCATTGGCTTCCTCAATGTGTTTAAATTCTCTTTATTTCTCAAGTTTTCTCCTCAGTCCACTCTTATGGTGCTAGTATATATTGATGATGTCCTAGTTACAGGAGATTCTGCCACAGCTATTTCAGATCTTATCTCTACTCTAAATGCCATCTTTGCACTTAAAGATCTAGGACCATTGAATTATTTTCTTGGCATACACACTCAGGAGGGAGACCAAGCACATTACTGATCTAAGCTCTACCTGAGATAGCCTATATGCACTCTCCATTAGATTCTCACTGGACTGCAGTAAAGAGGATCCTGAGATACCTCAGTGGTACTCTTTCGCATGAGTTACATATCAGCAAGTCTCCTCAGCTAGATAATAATAAAATAATAATAAAAATTACCTCCAGTGTAAACGGAACGCCATACTCATCATCAGATGGAGCAGCAGACGCAGAAGGAGGCTCCGACGGATACAGCACCTCAGCCGGTGGCGGCGGAAGGTGCGGAGCCGCCACTGCTGGTGGTGGAGCTGACGCCTTAACCAAGGAACGGATGATGCGGTCGATGAGTAGAGTGACGACCACAATGGCCGCCACGGCGAGGGCGGCGACCAACGGGATCAACCAGCGGGGACGCCGGTGGGGGAAGTCCGGGTGGTGTAAGGTGTAGGTTGGTAGCGTGATCGCGTGTTTGGGAGAGGGAGAGGGAGTCAGGTGGTTTGCCATCTTCTCCTTCTGTGACTTCGTCCTTCCGCCGTCGGCTTAAATCGAAGATCTCGCCCTTGGCCATTTCCGGTGGTGGCTCTGCAACACAAAACTGCCAGAAGGGGAAACACTCTTTCTCTTTCTGCTACTCTTAGAGTAGGATTTCTCACTCTCTAATGCTCTAAAATAGTAAAATGTATATATTAGTAATTAGTAATTAGTAATAGTAATTAATAATGTATTTGACTTAAATTTATTACTCTCTTAAGTTTAAGTAGTCTTTAATTAATAATTTTCCTATTTAGTCGAGTTTTTATATTAGCTAGCTTTTATTAGTCTCTTAAGTTTAAGTTTTTTTTTTTTTTTTATGTTCTGTGGTGGCAAATACATGTAAACAGTATTTAATTGGTCCCATTCTGTTCCAATATTCTTCACGTTAGCAAATTCTTCATGTTCATATAAGACAAAACTATATGCCCGCTATGATAACTATTACGACAACAAAGATTCTAAATACAACCACATGCTTATTGCTTCAAATAAGAAAAAGTCACAGCATAAGTAGAAATTATAATGAGAAGACTTGAAGGTGAGGCAAGATTGCATTCAATATTGTTCACCAAGTATATTGTACGTTAAAGACTCAGTGCATGTTTGGACCTTTTTTTTTAAATTTTTTTTTATTGTTCAATCATATTTTAAAAAATTAATTTTAGTTTTTATTTAAAATTTAATATATTATAATTTTTTTATAATACTGAAGATTAAAATTTATGATTTTAAGTTATATATTATTTTTTGTACTTTAAAATATAAATATTATTTTATTTTTAATTAAGTAATATTTTTAATTATTTTATATTTATTTTGATAATTTAATACATAAAAATAATTTTTTTTATTTCATTTAAACAAAACAGATTAATTTAAAATTATTTTTTAATTAATATATTTAAATATAAAATAAATTTTATTATAATTAATTATAACAATAATTAATAATATAATAATTAATTATTAAAATAATCAAATTTTCATAATTATTCCCAAACATTCCCTTAAAGGTAATGCAAGATTCCTTAACATTAGGCTTGACCTCACAAAGTTTTAGGGCTGCAGGGGGTTAGTAAAGGTGATATTTAGCTTGTTTAAGTAGGTTTAAGGTTGTAATTTTCGACCACTTGTCGTCTTGTTGGAGAGACTTTGAAGAATGACAAAGCAAGCCTAAATTTTGTGAGAAAAGAACTAGACGAGTAAGAACATTCGAGCCAAAATGCCCATGCTTGCTTCATTAACACAACTAGTTAATTAGTAGTCTATGCCTTACACTGTACGTTATACCTACAAATCTTCGGATATTCTTTTAAGTTACATTTCAGTTTTATATATTTTCTCCTTATTTTGTTGTATTTTTCAAATTGACCAATCATTTGAATTGGTCTATTTTTTTGTAACTTTTGTTAGTCAATTTTCTCAAGAATAGTCATAAATGAAATTGCCTAATTTTTTTCTATATACTAACTTATCTAATTAAAATTCCTAAGATTTCCATAGGATAGAATAAAAATTATGCTATAGTAAGTAGCGTACAATAATCTAAGTTATTTGTTACATATCTATATATTTTTCCTTATTAATTATAAGTCTATTACACTATTATATTAATAAATTAATTTAAGATATACATATAAGACATTTAAAATTTAAAATTTGAACTAATGGTGATACGTAGGCTACTATCCTACTATTTAATTTCATAGCGTGATAGGTGTCAAAGGCTAAAGTTATACATACATTTTTCATATAGTTAGCCTATGTTAATCAAGTCAATATACCACTTTTAGCACGTTCTAAAAGAACTATTAGCATCTAAGTCATTGTAGTACATAGTTAATACATAAGGAGGGCATGTACTAGGCCTTAAAACTTAAAAGATGCATCACAAAAAAACATGGAAGCTCATTGGGTGCTACAAGCCTTCTACAACTACTCTCCATCATCTAACTCTACAATAAAAATTCCCACATATATAATAACTTTAATATAATTGTCGAGTTCCGGTAAGTAGACTCACTCGTATTGGACATTAATAATAATACGAATACGCAAAACATTATGTAAAAGAGTGAGAATAAAAATTTTAGTAAAAAAAAATATAAAATTTTAGAACTAATGATATACTAACTGTACAAATACGGAAAACATTTTTGTTTTCTCTAATTCCAATTCTATTCAATTCACAATTTCATCATTAGTAGCATTGTCAAAATATATTACTAACTTAAACAATAACAACATAAAAACTAAAGGAAGATAAAACAGAATAAATATAGAAAAAAAGAATTTTAAAACTTAAAAATAAACCTTTTCCTTTTTTTATTTTCATCCCTTGTATGAATATAGGGTGTAGAGCCCTTTCTCTTTTCTTTTCTCTTAATCATATGTGCTTTTCTTTTGTGAATTCACTATGTTGTCAAGTGTGTCTCCTCAACATTCTTTCTTTCTCAAAGTTTGGCCATACATTCTCATAGCATATAGATTCATCTCTTAGAGGAAGATATTCTCTTCAAAGGAAAAAAAAAACATCTTTCTTTATCTAAAACAATGTGATAATTATATATTTTATACATTAATAAATTTTTATTTTTAGTCATTTACACTCTTTATGTACTTAATTGATTAAGTCTGGTTATGTTTTGTAAGTTTGGACTCAAATTAAACTTATTTGATTTTTCTAGCACTATTTTAATCTTACACTATTTCTGTATTTCGCCCATATCTTGAGTTTTAGATGTTTTATAATTATATATCTTACCTTGTAAGAAAGATAAAAGAGAGCTTTACAACTTTCATGCAGAGCTCCAGTGAAAAATCGGACATCTAGTAGAGCTAATTGGGCTTGAAAGTCAGAACACGAGTTTTGTGACTGTAACCCGAACAGTGTGCAATAATCATTGCATAATTCGAGTTTAAGGAACTGAAATGGGCTGAAAATTTGGCATCTGAAAGTTAAGACCCATATCTACAACTTTCATGAAGAACACAAGAGTTCAATCGGACAGCTTGGAGGTCATATTGGGTCTGAAAGTCAAAACAAAGGTGCTGAAACTAGGCCTGAACAGTCTGTAGTAATTTGGTCATATCTTAGGTCGTAAGATGAATTTTTGAATGATTTTGGTGGCATTGGAAAGCTGAGACAATTTTCTAGAACTTTCATGAAGACCACTTTGTTTCATTCTGACATATCCATAAATTCATCACTGAATGATTTCAGAGACAAGAAATTTCAATAATTTTGTACTCATCCACTCACTCATTAATCAATTCTCTTATCATTTTGTATCCCTAATCCTCTATAAAATGGACCATAGGCAGATCATTTCGGTAATCTTGGCTTAGCTTAGATTATGCTATTGTGTTATTTGTTGTAATTTTCTTTTGTTCTAAGTTGAAATTATGTTCATCTTTTTCTTCTACTCTCTTTCTTTCTTCTTATTTATGGGTAACTAAATTTTCATCTTGTTTGGGTAAAGGAGTGAAGCTTTTAGTAATAAAATAAAGTTAAATTAATTTCCTTCTTGTGCTTAAATGATATATTATCAAGTGATCATTATACGCATTGTATTTTGTTTCCAATCAATTTAGAAACCCTCTTTATAAAGTGGAGTTCTTGATTCATTGTAGACAAGTGATTTGACACAATGAATGTTTGAACTCATTTACAAGTGTAGGTGTTGGTAAATAATTAAAGGAATCATAATATAACTACGTATATAATTCTAAATGGACTTTGAATGTTTTATTCTCTGAATGGAACCTCCGTTGTGCGTAGATTTCAATTGAGTTATAAAAAAAATTAATCTTGTCCTTAATTTATTACCAAAAGTAGATCTCCTAGCCCAAACAAGTTCTTTAATTTAATTTTAAACAAGTTATATTATCTTTATTGTTGTGACAAAGTCTTCCTTACCTCAGAATTTTTCTTCATCAATTCTCTGTGTATCGATCTCGAACTCTCGAGAAATTTATTACTTGAGACAACCTGCAATTGGGTTTGCATTCTTTAATCTGCATTAAGTTTTTGGCGCCATTACCGGGGACTTGATTTGAAATTTTAATTTATTGATGTTCTTTTTATTTAATAAAATCTATTCTCTCTTCTCCTTCATCGGAGCAAAAGATCGGTTTGTCGATCCTTCGGTTTCTTTACTAACTCTCTAACTTACTAACTTGCTAACTTGCTAACATACTAACTTTCTAATTTTTATATTTATGTCATTTATTTATGCATACTAACTTTCTAACTTTTATATTTATGTCATTTAATTTTGCTATCTAACTTTTTAATTTATGTCATTTAATTTTGCTATCTAACTTATTAACTTGTACATTATTTTTTTTATTTTTAAGTCATTTATTTATGCTTAATATTTAATAACTGGTGTAAACTGCCGACTTGTACATTATTTTTTCTATTTTAAGTCATTTATTTATGCTTAATTAGTATCGTGATTTAAATTATGGTCGTACTTTATTTATTGATTTGTTTGAATCACAATCACACACAATTGACATAATGGCTGAAAATGAAAGTGTACATGATAAACATGAAAATCAATCGTTGCAAACCATGCGTGAATATTTGCAACCACATCGAAATTCTAGTTCATCATGCTTTATCTTTCCACTCAATGCCAACAATTTTAGATTTAAGTCAGGTATGATTTCTTTACTTCCTAATTTTCATGATTTAGAATCTGAAAACCCATATTTACATCTGAAAAAATTTGAGGAAGTATGTATTGCTTTCAATGACCAAAAGTGCACTGAAGAGATTTTTAAGCTCAAATTGTTTCTTTTTTCTTTAAAAGATAAAACAAAAACTTAGCTTAACACTTTGAAACTAAGATCAATTGGCACATGATAAGAAATGTAAGGTGAGTTCTTAAAGAAATTTTTTTCCAACACATAAAACCAATGCTATGAAAAGACAAATCCAAAATTTTTCTCAAAATTCAAATGAAGCATATTTTCAATGTTGGGCATGGTTTAAAGATTTGTTAAATTATTGCCCACATCATGATTTTGAAAAATAGTACACTATAAGCTTCTTTTATGAAGGTTTAACACCTGAAACTAAACAATTTGGGGAAACAATGTGCAATTGTAAGTTTCTTGATAAAGAACCTGATGAAGCTTTAGACTATTTAAATCAGTTGGCTAAAAATTCTCAATCTTAGCATGATACTAATATTTCTAAAAATTCAATTAGATCTAACCTTGCAAGTGCTAATAAAGGAAAATATCACCTTAGTCAAGAGGAAGATCTAAATGCTAGGTTTGTCAGTTTGGCTAGAAAAATTGAAGCCATGGAATTAAGAAAAGCAAAAGAAATCAAATTTGTGCAAAATAAAGAAATTTGTGGCATTTGTGATGACTTAGGACACTCAACACATGAATGTCCTAAGATTCATGTTTTTAAAGAAGTTGTACATGAACAAGTAAATGCAATGAATAATTTTAAAAAGTCATTTACTTCTTCTTTTTCAGATACATACAATCCAGGATAGAGAAATCACCTGAACTTTAGCTGGAAGAATAATAATCAGTCACAATTCGTGCAACCACCACCTTCTCAGGCATAACAGGACTCTCAAAATTCTCAAGGATATACACCTTATGTCCCACCATATAGGAAAAACCTTGAAGAAACACTGCATGTATTCATAGAAAAGCAAGAGACCATTAATAAACAAAATAATCAAATCATGATTGATATAAAAGAAACTCTTGCTAAACTTTCTTCTGCACTCACCATTCACGAGAAAGGAAAATTTCCTTCTCAACCTCAACCAAATCCCAAGGGTCAGTACAATCTAAATAAGGGTAGTTCAAAAAACTAACAAATAAATCAAGTCAAGTCAGTGATAACTCTTAGGAGTGGAAAGGTTGTTGAAAAATAAATTCTCGAACCTTGTGAGAAAAAAGATGAACCAATTTTCTAAAAAAATGAAGAAGTTGACCAAAAGAGACTAAACTCTCGCTTGCACCTTCATTTTCTCAAGCACTAAACAATTCAAGGAAATTGAACCATAACACTGAAATTTTTGAAATTTGAAACAAGTGAAGGTCAATATTCATCTGTTAGATGCTATCAAACAGATTCCTTCTTATGCCAAATATTTGAAGGACTTGTGCACTGTTAAAAGAAAACTAAATGTGAAAAAGAAAGCATTTTGGCTGAACAGGTAAGCTCCATTCTTCAGAATAATAATACGTTGAAATATAAAGACCCTGGTTGTCTTACAGTTTCATGCATTATTGGAGAACATAAAATTGAAAAAGCTTTACTTGATCTTGGTGCTAGTGTCAATTTGATTCCATGTTCAGTTTATCAGCAACTCAACTTGGGTGAGTTAAAACCAACTTCTGTAACTTTTCTATTTGCCAATAGATTAATTAAAATTTCAAGAGGAACAGTGGAAGATGTGTTAGTTCAAGTTGATAAATTCATATATCCTGTGGATTTTATTGTCTTTGATACTGAACCTATGGTTGATAGTTGCAAGTCAATTCCTGTTATTTTAGGCTGTCTATTTTTATCAATATCTAATGCTTTGATAAATTGCAGAAATGGAGTGGTGAAACTAACATTTGGAAACATGACACTAGAGCTCAATGTTTTAACATATGCAAGCAACCACAGGAATTCCTTGATGAAAAGGAGGGTGTTGAAGGAATTGAAGTCATTATAGATAATCATCTTCAAACAAGGAGTTCTTTTGACCCATTAGAAATTTGTTTAGTCAATTCATTTGATTCAGGCATGCAATTAGAAGATGATATCTCTGAAATATGCAATCAGAATAAATTGCTTGATGTTAGAATTATCTATCCTATCTCTGATAGCTAGTGGGTAAGCCCTACATAAGTTGTGCCTAAGAAATATAGAATAACAGTAGTTGAAAATGATAAAGGTGAATTAATACCTACGTGAGTCTCATCTAGTTGGTGTATGTATACTGATTTTAGAAAATTAAATGCTGCTATTAGGAAAGATCATTTCCCCTTGCCATTTCTTGATCAAATTCTAGAAAGGGTAGCAGGACATTCATACTACTATTTTCTTGATGGTTATTCGGGTTATAATCAAATACCAATTGCATTGGAAGATTAAGAAAAGACCACTTTTACATGTCCTTTTGGTACTTTTGCATATAGAAGAATGCCTTTTGACCTTTGTAACACTCCGGCAATATTCCAAATATACATTTTAAGCATTTTTAGTGCCATGATTGAGCATTATTTAGAGATTTTCATGGATGACCTGATAGTTTTTGGAGATTCATTTCAAATTTGTCTTGATAATTTGGAAAAAGTTCTTAAAAGATGCGAAGAAAAAATATTTGTGTTAAATTAGGAAAAATGTCATTACATGGTTACCTCTAGAATATTATTAGATCATGTGATATCTTATAAAGGAATTGAAGTTGATAAGGCCAAAGTTGAATTAATTGCCCATTTACCTTCCCCAAAAATAGTCAGAGAAGTTCGTTCCTTTTTAGGACATGCATGGTTTTATAGAAGATTCATTAAGGACTTTGGTGCCATATCTAGACTATTATATAATCTTCTGTTGAAAGATGCACTATTTGATTGGACTAAAAAATGTCAAAAATATTTTGAAAAATTAATTGGTCTTCTAACATCTGCTCCTATCATGCAATCTCCTGACTGGTCTTTGCCTTTTGAGTTGATGTGTGATACTAGTGATTTTGTTGTGGGCGCTGTTTTAGGGCAAAGAAAGGAAGGTAAGTCTCATGTGATTTGTTACCGATAACAATGTATTTTATTCATTTTATAATCCTCTCACTAGACTTCTTAAGGTTCAATTTAGCTTAATTAAGTTGATTTTGTCACATTTTATGAAATTAAGCTTAATTGAATCATTGAAGAAATTATTGTTTCAATTATCATTAATTTTGGTGATTACATTCTTAAGTAAAGTGACCACAATTTGAGTTGTAATTATCTGATTAATGTGATTCTGGTCTTGTTGGAAAGTTAAGATAATTCTCTAATAACTATTCACTTGATAGTAAGAGCCACATTGATAGCAATATATTTCATTCATTGTATAATCTTCTCACTTGGCTTTTTCAGTAAACTGATTATAATTTGAGTTACAAATATCCGATGGATGTGATTTTGGTCTTGTTTTAAAACTAAGACAAATTTCTACAACTTTCACGAAGGCCTCAAGACCGTGAACATACGTTTGGATAACTGAAATGGGCTAAAAATTTGGCATCTAAAAGTTAAGATCCATATCTACAACTTTCATGAAGAACACAAGAGCTCAATCAGACATCTTAGATGTCATATTGGGTCTGGAAGTCAAAACAGAGGTGCTAAAATTGGGCCTGAACAGTCTGCAGTAATTTGGTCATATCTTGGGTTGTAGAATGAATTTTAGGATGATTTTGGTGGTATTGGAAAGTTGAGACAATTTCCTAGAACTTTCATGAAGACCACTTTGCTTCATTCTGACGTTATCCATGAATTCATCACTAAATGATTTCGGAGACAAGAAATTTCAATAATTTTTCACTCACAAAAGTTCTTTGGCATTTTCCACTCATCCACCCACTTATCCACTCACTCATTAATCAATTCCCTTGTTATTTTGTATCCCTAATCCTCTATAAAAAGGACCATAGGCAGATCATTTGGGTAATCTTGGCTTAGCTTAGATTATGCTATTTTGTTATTTATTGTAATTTTCTTTTGTTCTAAGTTGAAATTATGTTCATCTTTTTCTTCTACTCTCTTTCTTTCTTCTTGTTTATGGGTAACTAAATCTTCATCTTGCTTGGGTGAAGGAGTGAAGCTTTTGGTAATAAAATAATGTTAGATTAATTTCTTTCCTGTGCTTAAATGATATATTATCAAGTGATCATTATACGTGTTGTATTTAGTTTCTAATCCATTTAGAAACCCTCCTTGTAAAGTGGAGTTCTTGATTCATTGTAGACAAGTTGTTTAGCACAATTAATGCTTGAACCCATTTACAAGTGTAGGTGTTAGTAAATAATTAAAGGAACCATAATATAACTACGTATATAATTTTAAATGGACTTTGAATGTTTTATTCTCCGATTGGAACCTCCGTTGTGCGTGGATTTCAATTGAGTTATAAAAAGAATTAATCTTGTCCTTAATTTATTACCAAAAGTGGATCTCCTAGCCCAAGCAAGTTCTTTAATTTAATTGTGAACAAATTTTATTATCTTTATTGTTGTGACAAAGCCTTTTCTTACCTCAAAGAATTTTTCTTCATCAATTCCCTGTGGATCGACCTTGGACTCCTGAGAAATTTATTACTTGAGACCACTTGCACTTAGGTTTGCATCCTTTAATCTATATCACTAGTATAAAAAGAGAAAATTACAAGAAGAGGCATCACAAGAATAATAGTATAAAATAGAGAAAATTAGAAAAATACAAAATAGGGAAGCATATAAGATACACTTGGGTGCAATTATAATACTGTTGAAAGCATTTCCAAAATACAAACAGACCACTTGATAAGAATATTGCTTCATGTTCTCTATCAGAACTCAAAACATAGATATGATCAATGCCTTCTATTACTTGTTTAGTTCGAGCATCCAATAGAGAAAGGTTCCTAAAATGTCTATTAATTAAAAGGATACATATAAGTTTTAAACTGAGGGCAGGTCAACTAGCTGAAAGAATACGTGGTGTAAAGGATATAAGATTGTAAGAAGAATATAAGAATAAGAACACAAAAGAAGAGTTATCACTGTAAATTCTAGTGTGCTAATGAGACCATTAGAAAACTTTGTTGAAGTAGAATGCCATAAGGATTAACATGTTGCAGTTAAATGCTCACAGTTTAACATGTTTGATGCAGTATAGACAAGCATACATTATTGTTTGATATTGCTGAGATTTGTAATGTTCATGGTACAATAGGACAATATAAGCACCCATTTGATTAGCTGAAGGCTCATATATACATATCTTTAACATGGAACTATAACTTAAGGGAAATTTAAAGGGGCTCAATTATGATTTGTTAGCAAAGCTGTCAGAACAATTTGCACTGAAACAAAATTCCAGGTGGCAAGAGGTGAAGAACATCACATTGTCAATATGCAAGTCTCCTCAAAATTAAATGATGCAGATTAAAGGATGTAAACCCAAGTGCAGGTTATCTCAAGTAATAAATTTCTTGGGAGTCCGAGGTCGATCCACAGGGAATTGATGAAGAAAAATTCTTTGAGGTAAGGGAAGACTTTGTCACTACAATAAAGATAATAATACTTGTTTACAATTAAATTAAAGAACTTGCTTGGGCTAAGATATCCACTTTTGGTAATAAATTAAGGACAAGATTAATTCTTTTTATAACTTAATTGAAATCAACACACAACGGAGTTCCCAATCGAAGAATATAACATTCAAAGTCTATTTAGAATTATATATGTAGTTATATTATAGTTCCTTTAATTATTTACCAACACCTACACTTGTAAATGGGTTCAAGCATTCATTGTGCCAAATCATTTGTCTACAATAAATCAAGATCTCCATTATACAAAGAAGGTTTCTAAATTGATTGGAAACAAAATACAACAAATATAATGTCCACTTGATAATATATCATTTAAGCACAAGAAATAGAATAATCTAACTTTATTTCATTACCAAGAGTTTCACTCTTTCACCCAAGCAAAATGAAGATTTAGTTACCCATAAACAAAAAGAAAGAAAGAGAGTAGAAGAAAAAGATGAACATAATTTCAACTTAGAACAAAAGAAAATTACAACAAAAGAAGACAATATACAAGCATGAACATAATTTCTCCTAACTAAGCCTAAAACTAAAGTCTCCTAAATGATCAGCCAATAGAGCCTTTTATAGAGGATTAGAGATACAAAATGATAAGGAGGCTGATTAATGAGTAGGTGAGGAGTGGGTAGATGAGTGGAAAATACCAAATGGTGAGTGGAAAATTATTGAGATTCTTTGTCTCTGAAATCATTCAGTACTGATCTCATGGATGCCATCAGATTTATAAAACATGGTCTTTATGAAAGTTGTAGCATTTTGTCTTATCTTTCCAATGGCACCAGTTTAAGCTCCAAAGGCTACCTACAGCCCGAGATATGACTCAATTACTGAACAGTATTCAGGTCTAAGTACAGCACCTCTGCTCTGACTTTAAAGCCCAATATCACCTTCAAGGAGTCCGATCTGAGTTTTGTGTTCTTCATGAAAGTTGTAAATGTCTTAACTTTCATGTATCCAAATTTCAGCCCAAAGAAGTTCCTACAGCCCGAGTTATGCTCTAATTACTGTACACTATTCAGGTTCCAGTCACAAAACCCATGTTCTGACTTCCAAGCCCATATAGCTCCACTAAATGTTCGATTGAGTCCTGGAGCTCTTCATGAAAGTTGTAGAGCTCTCTCTTATCTTTCTTATAAGGTAAGATACATAATTATAAGACATCTAGAACTCAAGATATGGTTAAAATGCAGAAATAATGTAAGACCAAAATAATGCTGAAAAAATCAATTAAGTCCAATTTGAGTCCAAACTTACAAAACATAATTAGGCTTAATCAATTAAGTACATGGAGAGTGTAAATGACTAAAAATGAAGGTTTATTAATGTATAAAATATGTGATTATCAAATTCTCCCACACTTAGTTTTTGCACTTCTGGGCAAAACACATAGACTAAAGCTAGGAAACAAAGAAAAATGACATAGACTCAAAAGCTAAAAACTCTAAAAGACTCGATGAAATAGGAAGAGCAACCAGAAATTCAAGGGATTAAAGCATTAATGAGGTAAAATTTCTTCACACCTCAAACCAATAAGCAAGGAAACTTCAGTTGAAAAGAATGAATTAATAATTATAGATCCTCACAGAATTCACTCTCAATCTCTCAAGTGTTTAAAAGGTAAGTATTTCACTCTATTCAACCCATGAACAATTGCACTACCATAAGCTTGCTTATCTTCTATTTCTCTGCTACTCAAAACACATGCATACAAAAATCAAGAGGAATTTATTCAAGGTTGTAATGGGGCCATGGTAAAGGAGAGGAGATAATATGGATATAAGAAGATAAATACCAAAGAGAATAAAAAAATATTATGGTACAGTTAGAGTGGAGAAGATGTTTAAGAACATTCATCATAAAGGACAATGACTAATATTCGACTAATGTTTTATTGAAGATCAATCCCAAATTGATGAATTGAATTCATTGTTAAGTCTAAATCTTCTCCTTCTCTTCCTATTGTTTCCAAGCATCCATCTTTACTTTAGGTATGGACATGTCACATGGTGTATCAGGAGACTCAGATAATTCTTTGATTACAGCGGTGGTCAGCTCTTTCTTTCTTTCTTTCTTTCTTTCTTTCTTTCTTTCTTTCTTGTTTGATCATTTTGTACACACACCCCCACACTTATTCAAGAACAAGGCCAATGCTCTCTTATTTCCTAAGGTTAGGTAAAAACATGTTTTTTTTTAAGGCACGTAATGAACTAAAAACAAGGAATAGTCAAATAAGCTCCAAGGGGTTACACAATGGAAAATATACAAGGATGACTATTTGGTCAAAGTAGCTATTTCAAAATGCCTCAATCATATTTATGTATGCATGTGAAAATGTAGCCTAAAAAAGAATCAAAGCAAGTTTTAGAGTAACAATTCCATGAGTGAAAATCATATAAGAAAGAAGAGAATGATACAAATGTTCAATTCATTCATTAATAGGCTCAAAATCTCACAAGGCATATTTCTATCATTCTCAATCCACCATATCAACATTCATATCCAAGCTTGTGATTTTTAAGAAAGAAGACAATTTATGCTAAGATCCAAGAATCCATTTGCTACTTCTACACAAAATAATTATTTCCTCAACTAAGATGTGTCTCAAGAGTAAACTTACCTCCAATGCAAAATTTACTTCTTACTCTGCCATCCTTAATTGGTTTTACTACGAATAGGTTCCTGACAGTCATATCACTAAACATACTTCCCAATTTAGATGCGTCTCAGGAGTAAAATTACACCTTACTCTGCCATCATTTATTGGTTTAGTATGTTCATGACAATCATATCATACTTCCTAAAAAAAAAAATTTTTTGGTCAACTATCCTTCCCCCCAACCAGATCACAACATTGTCCTTAATGTTAAAATATAGATGAGTAAATGATAGAAGATATTACCTGTTAGAGAAATCTGACACAAATTTAAACAAAAATAAAGTACGATAAATAAAATCAAAAGTAAAGGAAAGCTATAAATGAAGTGTCAAATCTGGCTTTTTTTTCATCCTACTTCCCTCACTGCTTCCTACTGACTAATCTATCTGAGCTATTGTTGGGTTAGGTTTATCAATAAAAGCTTCTAATTTATCAATCAACTCATCAATAGTGGAAGCAGAGATAAGAAGTTGTCTTGCCGAAGGTGTGATAAATTTCTATTCCACAGCATGGTCAAGAAAAAGTAACAAAATATCAAAGAAATTATTTACATTCAACAAACCTATGGGTTTATGGTGGATGTTCAGTTAGGCCCAAGAGACAATTTGAAAAACTTATTCCAACGTACCAAAATCACCTAGTAAGGCAATGAATGCATCAGAGTTGTCAAGCATTATCTTCATTCGTTCATGCATTGATGATACCTTAAGTTTCTCCCCAATTGTCTTTCCAGTGATGTTCTGTTGAGCTAAAGGTTCAGGAATGACACCTAAAACCTGACTGCCTCCTATATATGCAGCAAGTGATACAGCCCCCATTAACCCATGACAACCTCCCTTATATACAAGATGAATATTCCTCGCAGCAAGTGGTCGACCAATAGTGTTAGCTGCATTTACAAACTCTAAACCCTTCCCATACTTAGACCCACAAAATACACATATATTTTTAAGTTGACGAACTGAAACACCTTCCATTTCTATACTCACATTCCCTTTGAATGATTCTGAGTTGGAAGAAAGTAGAGAAAATGGAGTGTTTAAATTGGAAAAAGAATGGAAAGGGTAATAATAGCACCTATAAAGGTAGGTTGGTTGTTGTCAAAAAAGTTTAAAATTAAGAAACACAGAATCTCTTTTTTTTTTTAATTTTTAATTTTTTTATTTTTTTTTACTTCAAGCAAACCATCAGGGTAAAGAAGTCTAGAAACCCCTGAAGGACCCTGCTCAAAGCATTGTCTATCCAAAACCAAAATACAGCAAAATCCTACAAAGATAAAAGAAATATAAAATAACAAATGATAACATACCTTTATGTACAATTTTAGTGGCGTATCTTTATACTGTGCATCATGAGTGCAGTAGTGGCATATCTTTATACTGTGTGTCACCAGTGCAGTAGACACTCACGTCTGTTTATTCAAAGAAAAGATAAAGAAGAAACCATCGTGGGTTTCCATCCTAGGTCTGGAACTTGGAGAGCTCACACATGGGCTCGTAACATCAACAAAGATGCTAAAATATGAAACCCGTAATGTCCAAGATCTAGAATATCCCATTCCAGGGCGCTAAGAGCCCCTTCTAATAAAAGAAAGGATCAAGCTTAGATGGCTCATACGCTTTGGCAGCCACGAGTTACTTCTCACTAATAACCAGAGTGGGACGCTTCTGCCTGTCCATTAACTCCATAGTGCCTAGATGGTAAACATTGGATTATAGAGTGCGGCTCTCTACAGATCATGGTACATGAACCTTTTTTAAGGACCAGGGTGCAAAGGTCCACTCGAGTCAATGATGGGTCAGCCAAAGGCTGGGGCTCTACAACTAATTAAAGCAATGGTACTCCTTCCGGATCGCCCTTGTTCAAACAATTTTTTTATTTTTTTTAAGAAAACATGAAGAAGAAGAAGAAGAAGATAATATGTACAGATTGTTGTGAATATGACTCATATCTGCCTCTGGTTTCACATCCAGTAACGGCTTAAACGCCTTCTATGAGTTGAGGATAAGCTTCCCATCCAATTTTCTTATAAATTGAAAAACAGGGTCTTTTAGAGTCAGATTCCCAAGACTGTAGCGTTTTTCTTCATCCTTGAAGATATTCCACAAATTAAGAAGTTCACGATGCACAAATCCACAAAAATGCGTCTCAAGAGTCAATAAGATATCATCTAATGACTCCTTACTCAGTCCATTCTTAATGAAAAAAAATTTATCTTCTCTGTTTGCAAAAACCATCCCCAAAGAACGACATCACTTATTATAATTCCATCATGCACATTTGTGACAGACTTGTAACTTTTTGCTCTTCTCCTTTTAGAATACGAACTTCTTCCAAGACCTGACATATATAAGTCAAATGAAATTGAAGACTCACCTGCTAGTCAGACCTTTGCTTCAATTATCCAGTGTACATCTTCTGGCATACCCTTGTGCATTAACAGTCTCAATCTTTCACATCTAACTTTGTAAATTTTTGTCAGAGCATTTTGAGGGAGGGAAGGAAAATATTTTCTCAAGTTTGAAAGAATGACATCTATTTTAAAGGAGAAGGATTCAGTTATTTTGAGAAATTAAAAAATAAACCAACTTAAGAGTCACGGAGTACTATTATCCGCCACTTAATCGGCTACACAAAGAACTGCAAAAAGAAGACAACAAAATTAGAATAAATTCTATTCATAACAAGGATCAGAAAGAGAGATAAGAATTTCCCTCTCTAAGAATATGTTCCAACTTCACAAACTAATCCATTTGAAGCTTCACACGGATATCCTGAACCAAGGAGGCATATTTGTGCAAACAAGGCAAAGGCTCTTGGATCATGCTTAAAGCACTTAGAGAATTCGTATAGCAAATAAGACGTTTGAACCCTATGCTCTAGGACAGGTTAAGCCCATGAAGAATAGCTAGGAGCTTTGCGTGGATATTATTGGACAAACCAATATAACCAGCAAAATCACTCAACCAAAGACCATCTGAGTTTTGAATCACTCCCCCAAAGCCAGCTCTGCCTGGATTACCAAAGCAACTTCCATCCACATTAAGAATGGTGTACGTGTCATGGGTAGGATGCCATCTGACCTAGTGCTCCATAGTAGCATCATTACTTTCACTTTTGAAACACATGTAAATGGTACGTAGCAGCAAGGTTATTAACAACTGTTAGAAGTTTATGCAGAGATATATTTTCCTTGCCAATACATTGCATGTTGCGAGCCCTCTAAGACCACCACAAACTAGCAAGGAAAAAGTTATTCTTCTAGCCATTAACCACATCTCTCAACCAAGTTGAAATATCCATTTGTTGATTGAAACTACTGCAGCAAAAATCCAAAGCTTCCCACATACACCTTGACAGATTGTAGTCATGCACTTAGTGTAAAAGAGTTTCTTCCTCCAACAGGCACCTTTGACAGATACCAGATTGAGATAAACCACGATGTTGAAGGAGGCTATAAGTGGGAGTAGAGTCGTGACAAGCAAGCCAGATGAAGAACTTCACATTTTCAGGTGCTTTCACTTTCCATATCTAACTTCAAGATCCATGAATGATACCATCATGTCGCTCATTCAACAGCTAAGCATAACCTGCTTTAGTAGTATAATTTCCGCTAATATTCTCCTCTCATATGAAAACATCATCCACCTGATCATTAATATGCACTTGAGTTTTATATATCTCTTCCTTTGTGAATTGAGGTAATTGAGTCACCAATCTATCCAAGTCCCACCCATTGTTTCTCCTGACATCCCTGACCACAATGTTTATGCCTTGAATATCTATATAACCAACATATTGACAAATGGGGCATGCTTTTATCCATGGGTCATACCAAAATGAGGATCTACCATCACCAATTCTCATACTGTACTCACCTCGAAGAGTAGTTCTAGCTTTTGAAATGTAGTTCCAGATAAAAGAACCTGTTAAACTATCTCCATCCATGAAACGACCATTTTTGATATATCTGTGAGTTAATATTTGAACCCAAAGTTTGTCATAATGATTCTGCATGTCCCAGACAAGCTTACTAAGAAGGGTTGTGTTAGCTTCTCTAGCCATACGCACACCTAATTTGCTAGCTTTCTTAGGATGAGTAATCTTGTTCCATCCAACCAAATGGATTCCTTTATTCATGTTTCCCCTCTAGATGAAATCCCAAGTGGTCCTATCAATCATGGAACAGATACTTTATGTTAGCCAAAAACACTTACATATAATATATTGGAATTGAAGACATGACTGATGTAGCAAGAACCAATCTACCAACTTTATTCAATAGTCTATGCTTTTAAGAAGCTAGTCTAGAATGCAGTTTCTCAATAATAAACTCAAAATCAACTTTCTTTGTTCTACCCTGAAGAACTAGAAACCCCAAGTATTTGTCTAATTTTGAGGTGCAGCGGATAGAAGAAATGGCAGTGAAATTTTCTATCTTTTCCCGAGGCACACCTGATGAGAAAAAAGCTCTAGATTTTTCTAGGTTAACCTTCAAACTAGAAGCCTTACTAAAGTTGTCAAACATATTAGCAATCAACATAATTTGTGAGCTTTTGGCCTTGGTAAAAAGTAACACATCATCTGCAAAGAAAAGATATGAAAAACCTGGCCTATTTTTGGACACCTTCGCTAGAAGCCAACTCTGTACACTAACCGCTTCAGCTATGGCCAAAGAGAGCTTCTCCATACAAATGACAAAAAGGTAAAGAGATAATAGGTCCCCTTATCTATAGCCTCTATTAGGAGAAAGATTTGGCATCTTTTTTCCATTCCATAAAATTGATAAGGATGATGAGGTGACACAATGCATAATCAATTTCACCAAAATGGGGGGAAACCCAAAATCTTTCAAGCAAGTCTCTAGAAATCTCCAATTGGCATGGTCATAGGCCTTCTCAAGATCTATTTTAAAAACGACATCTCTTTTTTTCTTTTTTGATTTATGCATAGTATGAATAATTTCTTGGAAAATAATGGCATTATCAGAAGTACCTCTTCCTGGAAGAAAGCTGCTTTGGAAGGGACCAATAATATCATTAAAGAGAGGGCAAAGTCTATTTACCATAACCTTTGTAATAATCTTGTAGATAATATTGCACAAACTAATTGGGCGAAACTCTTTAAAATTACCTGGGTTATCAACCTTAGGTATAAGAGCAACTAGAGTATCCGCAATTGTTGGATCAAAATGACCTAATGCAAAGGCTTCCTTGACAAGATTCCAGATATCCTCACCAACTACATGCCAATACTATTTGAAGAATATTACTTGAAACCCATATGGGCTAGGAGCTTTATAAGGCTTTATTGAGTTCAAAGCTCTCGAAACCTCCTCCTTACTCACTGGCTTGGTAAGCTCATTTATTCCATCATCATCTAAGTAAGGCAAGCTTGAAACCATGAGCAGAGTGGCAGTACCCAGACTATTGGAGCAACAAAGAGATTTGAAATATTTTTGAGCTTCCTCCTGTAAGATAGTATCGTCTGAACACCAAATACCATTCAGAAAGGTCAAGCCATGTATCTTATTTCTTTTCCTTCTAATAATAGTTTGTGCATAAAAAAAGCAGTGTTCTTATCCCCCAAGTTTTACCCATTGCTTTCTTGATTTTTGATACCAATGTAACTCTTCTTGAAAAAGAATTTGGTTATACTCATGTTGAAGCTAATGTTCGAGGTGAACAAAAGCCTTCGAGTCCACATGCTCTAGGGTTCTTTGAATCCCCTTTAATATGGCTTCAATATTTCTTTTCTTCCTGAATATGTTCCCAAAAACATCATGGTTAAACTTGTATGATTCCTCCCTTACTTTGTCCAAAGCTGCTAAGGGCCTACTTTTTATATCCCTCCAAGCTTCCTCCACAACTTTTTGATACTGATCATGAACATTCCAAGTTGCTTCAAAACGAAACGGCCTATTCCCTCGAACTTGAGGTAGGCCACCAAAATGGAGGTGAATGGGATTATGGTCAGAATGAAAATGGCAGAGAACCTTCACAAAGGCTTTCGGGAAAGCCATACGCCAATGGTAATTAGCCATCCCTCTGTCCAGCTTTTTAGCAATACTTTTGTTCCCTCTACATTTTCTATGCCAAGTAAAATGTCCTCCTATAGTGTGCAGATCCACCAGATTACAATGGTCCAAAACCTGAGCAAAAGCTGCAGCATGTGTTTATGAAAAAATCCTACCTCGTTGATCCCCCAGCAATAAAGTTTCATTAAAATCACCTATGAGGATCCAGGGTGAGCTAATGTTAGAGCCCATGTTGCACAGATATTGCCAGAAAGAAGAGTAGTTTATCGAGATAGGGCTGGCATAAATTCCTATACACACCCAACTCTTACCACCCAAAGAGATTTTCAAAGTGACAAAATATGGACAAATATCAAGTATAGAGACCATGAGGTGAGACCCATTTTGTATAAGAATCCAAAGACCCCCAACGTGTCCTTGCGCTTCAATAATAGAAACTAGGCTATAACCAACTTGGTTCCAAAAATTACTTGTTTTGTCAAACTGAATATGGGTTTCCATAATTAACAAGAAAGTAGGTTTAAATTTTCGTACAATCTCCCTAACATGTCTTTTAGCTCTAGCATTGTTAGCTCCCCTAATATTTCAGGAGATGATGGATACATCTTTAAATTCGAACATCATATCCATTAACAAAGCGGGAACAAGAAAGGAGTGAACTATGCAGCTACCACAGGTTGGCAACCCTATTACTGGTTAGCTACGTCCATCACCACCTTGCATGCCTGTTGTGTTTCTGCCACAACTTCCTCTTCCATTTCATTTATTATCTCACCTTCCTTCATTGTGTTCATTGTCATTAGGGTATGGGGGTTGAGGTTCATCAATGAATCTGAAATGGTTGGGACCCACTTGCTCTAGATTCATGCTAGACTTGATGCCTTGTTGAGAAAAACTGGGCACTGAAACTTGGGGAACATGCACCCCTTGCCCCTGAACAAATTTCTTATTTTCTATGTTGACATGCATGGCATTCCTATTCATCAACGTAACTACAGGTGTAATAAGTGTTTTTGGTGTGTTCTTGCTTGTGTCACGTGAATGGCCTACATGATCCATGATTGGCCTATTTAAAGATTGTCCCAGATTGTGTCATCTTTTCTTTGGTTTGTTCTAACTCCGGATCTCGTGCCTCCACTTGTGGGCTATATTGAGAAGATACTTTATTTGTTTTATTGCCCTCCTGATATCCTTTCTTTCCATCGAGATCCACCTCATTAATGATGTGAGAAATTCCCTCAAATTTGTTAGCCTTAGCAATTACACTGCTTTTTTTATTCGAATCCTTCCCATTATGAGTTGTGCTTTTTCTACGGGTAACTATCATCCAGTCACCATGCAAATCTTTCTCCACGTTATTAGTGCCAGCTGCAATCGTAACCGAGCCCTTATCTTTCTTCGAGATTTTAGGTACGTGTTTTGCTATCCCACCAGCAATCTAGTTTTCCAACTCCAGTTGGCTCTTTTCAATTTTTGGTGGAGGTTTGGCGTTCACCATACAATTCCTTGCAAGATGACCATAACAACCACATACAGCGCAAATTTTATGAAGCCCTTCGTACTCCACCTTATACTATTGACCTTTTAACCAAACTTTTCCCACCACTAGTTGTAAGATATATTTCCACACATATTCTCGCAAATCGCCCCATTTCCACTTTCAAGGTATTGTTGTCCACCTTTATTGGTCTCCCTACCGTCGATGCCAGAGCCAACGTAAAATTTTCATCATAGTACACTAGATTTAATCCCAGGAATCTAATCCATACCAAAGTACGATCCACCTTCGTAGTAGGAGAGACAAAATCTGGGCTCCAATTGATTACTGTTAAGTAATACTTGAAAATCATCCAAGGACCACCAGCAGTGACCTTCTCCTTGTCCTCAACCATGTCAAATTTTACCATGTAAAACTCGTTGTCCACATCTATGATATCAAAACCTCCATTCAACTGCCATAACTTCTTGAGCTTCTCCTTCATAATATTGTAACCAATATTTCCCTAATAACTTTATAACAAGGGCATCCTGCCATGGGCTACATAGTTCCTGAAAAACACGTTCATCCAAATACACTTTCAGTAACAATCTATTGCCATCTTCATGCTCTACACGAACAAGCTTCTGTGAAATTAGATATGTTCTCTCCCTCACATGAGGAGCTTGTTTATTTCCAAGAACTTTGTCACAAAAGGAAACAACCCCACTTCAACTCTTATTATCATCCTGGAAGCTAAAAACTCCACCTCCATCCGGTGGCTTTGCCTGCGGAGGTTGTAATTCATTCCTTGCACAAAGAAAACTAAGACCTCCATTGTTCGCTCGTTCAACTCTTATTTTCCCAAACTTGTTATTTTTCTTAGTTATTTTATTATTTTTATTTAATTTCACTATATTTTTATTTTTTATTGTCTAAATAATTAAAATTATCGTAGTTTGATAATCACATTATTCTCACGAGAGCAATACTCTACTCATCACCTTATCATCACTACTTATTGACAACTCATGCCCTTGTGGATTTTGCACAACAGTGTGCTTATTCAGATGATGCAAAATACGAGATGATGGGTGGCCCATAATGTGATGCCATGAGTGAGGAAAGGTGGTGCAGGTGAGGATAGTGTGGTGATATTTTAGATGGAGAGGGAACACGGTAGAGACCTCGTTAATTCTGACCTTATAGTAAAGCCACCTCGTCTTCAAATCCTTCACCATAAGAGAAAAGGCAAAAAAAATCCACAAAAACATTATTAGATTGACATAACTGTGAAACTGAAAGTAAAGGAGAATGGACATTAGGGACATAAAGAGGTGGAGAAAGGTGAAGGTTGTGTGATGAAGTGATAAGGGAAGAAAAACCCTTGTGGCTTATACCTAAGCTTGAACCATCACCGACAATAAGGCAATCTTGACCTACATATATAGTATTGAGTGTGAGATTTTGGAGGTTGTTGGTGACATGATGCGACGCTTCAGAATGCAGAATCCAATCTTGTGACATGTCTTGGTTGAACAATAGTTGCATTAGCCGATGGTTGAGAACTAGGCTTTGAGGGATAACCCTTTATCTGATAGCATACTTTGGCACTATGGCTAGGTTTCTCACAAAATTGATAGATAATTTTCTTGTTGGACTGAGTTTTGGGCCCAAGAATTGATGGAGCATGGTTGTTGCCAAAGGAAAGGTTAGGCTTGAATATTGGCCACAAGACTTTTCTGCCAAATTGGTTCTAGCAATAGCTGGGAATGGGGCATGGCATTCTTCACATTGAAGGAAAGTTTTATGATCAACTAGTTTATCGTGAAGTTCAGCAAAGGAAATAGGTGATTCATGGCTTTTTAAGGCAGCAATAATTTCCTTGTAGTCAGGACCCAAGGAGAGGTTGAGGGCCAAAGGGGATAGGGTGGTGGTGGGGGTGGAGACAGTATTGGGCTGAGAGTCAGGGGTGGTGGAAGACATGGTGGATGTTGGATCAGGAAGCTGAGGCTAAGCGGCAATTGATACCATATAGATGTTTTGAGAATATGAATCGTGTATTTCTTGAGTGATTTATAAACAGTATTTATAGAGGAGGTGTTCCTATGATACAGGAGGAAAACAATTGAAATTTTAATATACAATAACTATTTGATAAGATCAATAACTCCTGTTCTGTTGTAATATTTGATAAGATAAAGAACTCCTATTCTACTGCAATTTTTTAGGGATGTTAGGGTTTTAATTTTAGTTGACAGGCTGATGACGTGGTGGAAGCTTCTATATGCCTTACTATTTTGCATCATTACTTGTCCATAAGGTTCCAATTTTTTCAAAAAAATTTAAATGAGAGAAATGAGACTAACTTTCTCCTCTCTTTTTTAATTGTTTATTGTTGTCATCTGTGTAAAGGAAATTGACATCACTGTATTTAAAAGCAAAGGAATTTTAAAGAAAATTGTGAGCATTAAAATCCAAATGCTTATGCGTTCAGGCATTCGGATTTCATAAAAATTTTGACAAAATTTTTCCTAAATATTAACCTCCCCAAAAGCACACAAACCTGTTTAATTCCATCATAGTACCAAGATTAGCAATATAAATGAAACAACAAACATGTTCAATCCAACAAGGGTACCAAAATCATAATTGAAAATCATCAACAATAATTTAGTCAAAGCCACTAAATATAACATTCTGATATACACGTCAACGAGATGAGCCAGCATCGGAATGCGGTGGTCTGTGAGATGGATCAGCTAAAGGACCTGATTGTGATGGGTGTGGTGGGTAACACAGTGGCGGGTAAGGATATGAGGGGTAAGGGTGTGGCGAGTACGGGTGTGGTGGGTAAGAATATGGTGGATAACCCGACGACGGGTAAGGATACGGTGGGTATGGGTGTGGTGGGTATGGTGGATATTGTGGTGATATGAAGGTGGTAGCTCAGTGGCCGGATATGTAGTAGTTACATCTAGAGTGGTAGCAGTGGTAATAGTGGTAAGAGGCCGAGTCGTGGGCTGGCTCGTAGAAATGGAGTCCGCGGGATGCCGAAGTCGCATCCAAGTGCTCGCTAACCCTCTCATCCTTCTACCCTGCGACCCATGTGCACTGGACTCCTCAGGTGGCCCTGCAATGTCATCTGCTGCTGGAGCTAGACGAAGATGTTCTATGGTAATGCGATCATGCTCTTGCAATGAATGTAGGATCTGCGCAACAGCTTCTCGAGCGGCATCGTCACTGGTCGAATTGAACCAATGCTCTGCAATGTCTGCCGAAGAAACAAATAAAAAATATATAATTATAACCACTACAAAATACATATAGTAACTAGAGAATTGGTAAAGAGCTTACCGTATTCCGAATAGACGCACCGGCGGTAGACACCCAGCGTCTGGTAATTCTTTTATACCAACGCATGTACTCAAAATGTGAGGTGAGAGGTGCTTGCAATGGGGTTCCCCTAACAAGCTTCTCCCTTCGACTATCCTATGTTGTTATGTAAACAACATGTGTCGCTGACCAATTTTCATCATACCTACCTGCCAATGTAACTGAGTGCAAATTGTCAAGCTAGTGCGGTCTCCGTGGGATAGGCTGGTCAAAACCAAACTGGCGCATCACCCGGTCTGGCTGGTGCCACTCAACAATGCGAAAACATATGAGAGGGACAACTGCCAGTGCTATGTCCCTAGCAATCACACAAGCCGGTGGAAGTGATGCCACCTTGTCATCTATGTAGGGTTGCCATATAACCTGCAAAATGATATGGACACTGACTTAAGAAGCCATATACATAAGTAATTAATTCAAATGAATGTAAAATAACACATACCTCATCATTCTTAAGCTGGTCGAAGGACCGATAATAATAATCAAGTATGTCAATTACAGTATTACTCAAAACTTTATGCTTGCGCCACCTATTTATAAGTCAAAGTATTATGAATGTAAGTAAGAAATAAAGCAAAGTAAGCAATGAAACAAAGAAATATAAAGAAATGATATGAAAAGAACTTACTGTCAGCCTAATGGACGGAATTGACCATGATCAGCAATAGTATAAAACATGTCGAGCTCACGATGGTCCGCCAGTGAAGGGACAAGTCAGGGGAATCTGTACCAGGCTCAATATTGCAATAAGATGCAAGCTCCTCCGATCTCACGCGCCTGGTAGTCCGTAGTTTTGCAAAGCTCTCTATACAAGTACGCCAAAACTGCAGACCCCCGACTGTATGTCTCGGCAATAGCAAAGTCCTCCAACAGCTGAAGGAACATCAAGTGCATAGACCTACCGGTATGATCTAGGGATAAGAAACCCCCAATCACTCTAAGTATGTAATGTCGTGCACACTGCTGCATGACCTCATCAGAAACATCAGTGGTTAACTCTATAACAGCTGGCTGCCACAGATATGTCATATCAATGCGTTCGCCGGATATGAGGTTTTCTATGTCATCAATCCCCAATGGGGTTCTACACAGATCAAGCCAATCACTATAGTGGGTAAGGCCAATAATAGCAGCGCCATCGGTAGGAAGACCTGATATGATACTGATGTCCTCCAACGTAATGATGCACTCTCCGGTAGGCATGTCGAATGTATGTGTCTCCGAACACCATCTCTCAACCAACGCATTGATCAATGAGTGATTGATGCTGCATTTTTTACCAAACCGCCACTATATCATCATCGTCTTCTAACCCTAAACCTATCCATCTCCATGGATTGTAGCATTGTGGACATCAATAGACAACCTTTGATACATATACACTTTCTTGGAGCCTCAACTTTGAATGAATATTATTTTTCAATCCATCCAAAGTAATATCGGTTGTGATCACAATAGGCTTGGGAGGAGGACCTTAATACATGAGACCATCTTCACCATCATACAGTGTCTCATTGAAGTAAATGAGCACATTAAGGGACTTTGTCATTTTAATATCACTTTCAACACACATACAATCAATTTACATGGGTCAATTATTTTACGTACAAATAATCTCCTAAGCCCTACTAATTTGAATTAAACTACATTTAGTTAATTAAAACATGTTAAGTACTCAAGAAAAAAAATCATACTTTTATTCTACGTACAATTAATTCATACAATTCACACTATTTATGATATTAATTATATTATTAATCAGTCATGCAAAAAAAATAATTGTAAAACTATTAAATATATATAAAATAACATAAACATATAATTAACATTATTACATAACCAACAAATTATAACAAAAAAATATTCAAATATTAAAATTAATACTTACATACAAGGAATAATATCTGAATGATTAGAAGACACCACTTCTAGCAACAATTGAGAGCTGATAATGTTTAGAGAGGGAGAATTTGTAAAGAGAGAGTGGATTTCGAAAAAATGGGGTGAATGTCATGGATGGAGGTGGGAGTGGATTATATATAATTAGGTTAAGCCAACAAGCTTGACGTATTTGTACAGGTTACTCTAAGCATTATGTCGTATTCAATATCTTATATCACGTAGGATGCGCCAAAACGTGTTGGATCAATCTACGTGAATGTGCCATGCGCTTTGGCGCATCCTACATGGTCCAAAAAAAAAATAAAAAATATCACATATGATCAAAATATAATAATTTTAAAAAATAATTTTAAAAAGATAACTTTTTAATAAATTATTTAAAAAAATTGACATTTTAATAAATTATTTTATCCCTAATGCCAGTTTGGTAAAAAAGCCGATGATTCCTTCATTTATTGTGCTTTTTGCTTGCACATGCACATTAGTTTACCTATTTATGTTTACTTCTTGCACATTCACATGCACATCTCTCCATCTACATTCAAACTTCAAATGCGGATGTCATTTTCTTTTCAACTGGATCTTTAATATCTTTTACTGGGTTACAGGTTTCGGCTGAAGTTGTCTAGACTAGAAGAACTGACGCATTTGCGGCTCTTAAACGATATAATAATGTACTTTTGGATGGAAAGCCCATGAAAAATTGCCTGTAAGTATAACTGCTCGTGTAAATGTCACTGAAGTACATGGGCAGAGGAAGAGGACAGTTGTAATGACGTATGTTATTCAAATTGAGCATAGAGACTTTTATATATGAAAGAATATAAATATTTCTATCACTGTGTGCACGTGTTGTGTAATTAGTGCATGTTCTTTTGGAATTCTGGAAAAATAATGTCAAAACTATACGCTTAAAACATGTGGCAAATATTTTTTTAACTTACTCTGCAAACTTTTTTTTTAATTATCTATCTCTTACCATTTTTTATAGAGAAAATAAATATTATTTTGGATTCTGTGGTGAAGTTAGAGGTGTTGCAGGTCTGGAGGAGGTCGAAATGGAGTTCCTGCCGTGCTCAGTCGTGTTGGGTAAGTTTTTATATCATTAATAGTGTAATCTGTTATAGATGTTGCTTTTAACTGCAATTTTTGTCTTCGATTTTATAGAAATTGACTGAATGACACACACACACATATAAATTTGTGTTGTTATATGTCATATTAATATGAAGATTTAGGTCATATCGCTTTTGAAGTGGGTTTAAGGATCTCTTGTTTATTATAGGACAAAGTGGCTTTTGTTGTGCTCTTTAAAGGACTCTGATGGATAAGCAAAGAGATTGCCAAGCATGGATAAGCAAAGAGATTGCCAAGCCCTGTTTGATGTTTCATACTTGTTTTTCCTTTTTTTTTTCTCCCTTTTAGGAGGATTTTTCATATCCTCTGCCTGTTTACTTTACCTTTCTAATTTAATGATATTTCTTCTTTTATAAAAAAGAAAAGGATCTCTTAATTAGTATGCCTTTTGAGCAAGAACAGGAGGGATGTTAATTTTAAGCTGTTGAGCAGTCCGGTACATCTTAAGATGTCCATATGTAGGACACATGGGTATTTTTTATGGCATAAAATATAAAACTTAATATCTTTGAACTCTTTAATCATCAACTTAAGTAAATAAAAAAAATGATAAAACTGTACAAAGAAAATGTGCTTAACCTTTACCAGTTAAAAAGAAAAAAGACTGAATTTTGCTAACAAACCCATTTAGTCTAAACTTGGCTTTGTTATGCACAGTGCAATAAATAATTAATGTATAATGAGGAACTATGATGTATCAATTATTCCAACACTTGTAAGTTTAGTATACGCACTATTAAGATATGATAAGGAATAAAATTATTTTCTATCTGGATGAGATAAATAATTGATAAACGAAAACATGTTTACTTAAAAAGAATTACATGCCTAAGACAAATTGTTGAATACTTACTTGAAGACCACATTAATTGTGGAATTTGGATGAAGGTAATCATGATTTTCAATTAAAATTCTCAACTTTTGTTTACTTTTTACTCCTGAAAAAGTAACATATAATTGCCCGTGACTAAATATCAGCTTTGGCATATACAAACCAATAGAAGATAATGTTTAATCTTGTGATTTATTTATTTTCATCCCAAAATAAATTGAAATTAGAAATTATTTTCTTTGAAAGTTAACAGATAGATTATGATTATTTGGGATCATGCTCATCCGAAGAATGAGAACAATGTCACCAACTTTATTCCCAGTTAGTATCATTCACTCAATGATGTGATTACCTAACCTCCTTGCCTGCAACCTGGTTCCATTGCACAAATCATTTAATTGATCAAAATTTCTTCATAATATGACTAGCACTCCTACTTTTAAGCATAGCTTATGTGGAGGGAGTCTAGAACAATTAATTTCATTCAAAACCTCTGGAGAGAATGCATGTAATCCAATTTTCACATTCCCAACTTCTTTGCATACTAAATCAGAACTCAAATAATTTTTTTTTCCAGGTGTGCATCACATCAAATAATAATTAACCTTTTCAATAATGTAAAGAATAGGTGCCAAAATTGTTCTTTCTTTGTAGTAGTACATATTTGATAAGTTATACAAGAATTCGAGATAAGAAAAGTGCACCAAATCATCAAATCCACTATTTCTTAATGAGTATTTCTTCTTGGATTTCAATTTCTCTTTTGCCATTATTTGGATCTCTTATGTTGTCATCACCAATAATTAATACTCATTGTGAGAATTCCCTTAAATCAAATGCATTAAAGTTAGACAATCCAATTGCAAGCCTGATGTTCTTTGACAAATGAAGAACTTCACAAAGGATGACAAGTATAAAGAATTTATTGTTGCATGCACTATATCCTGTCAAGTCCCTCTTAGAACTATAGGTAAAATTTGCCTAAAATCACCACCTAAGACCACAACTTTTCCTCCAAATGACAACTCAGCATCATATGAATTTGACAATCTAAATATATCTTCAAACATTTATCTAAAGCCTTAAAGCAAAATTTACTCAACATTGGAGCTTCATCCCAAATAATTAACTTAGCTTTGTTTAGCAATTTAGCATGAGGAATACCATGTTTGAAGTTAATTGTTGAATCGTCATTTATAGACAATGGGATCTTGAATCTTGAATGTGCAGCTCTTCCACCAAATAACAATAGCATTGTAATTACACTTGATGCAACTTTAAGAACAATATCACCTTTAGAACAGATAGGTACTAAAAGTGTGTTCTAGATAAAAGTTTTTGCATATGCCTCCATATCCATACAGAAATAAAAACCCATCCTTATTTCCATAAACCGCAACAATTTTTTTAATATAAGCATGCTTCTGCTCATCAGTTAAGGAATTTATATAATTTTGCAGCTAGGCAGACAATGTACATTTGTCATAACTCAACTCCTCAATGATCTGTTGGATCCTTAATCCAACATTGGCCTTATATGTGAATAATTATGTATTGTGAGTTGTCACTTAAGGTTGAGCCCAATTAAAAGTGATTTGATAAGGTTTGGATTATTTGGGCTTTAATATATCTAATAGGATATGGGCCTTTAATATGTAGAGACTAAAAGGTAATTCTATTTTTGCGATGGGCTAAAATAGAAATGCCAATAGATAACCCTAGGGTTGTCAATAAAATAGGTGATGGTCCTCGGGTCACACGTATCGTTCTCATCTTTCCTGACATCCCATCATCAGAAAGAAGTAGAGAGAAAGCTAAAGGGTTCTCTCAAGGAATACGTGTAGATCTGGAAGACCAAAACTGCACGACCACCACACGACTCTGAAGAGTTATTGGTCATCATGAATTCAGGTACGCTTCCGCACAATTTCCTAATGATCAACATGATTATTTTCATGTTATAGATGATTGTTTTCATCTAAGGGGTTTATTCCGGTTCTAACAATTGGTATCAGAGCAAGTCATGTTTGATCATTAAGAAATTCTTTATTTTTTATGAATCTGATTTTGATTTATATGATTTAAAATTGAATTAAGCGGTGGTTTTCCAGATATTTGCGTGTTTTTTAATTGTAAATTTGATTTGCGCATACATATGATCAGGAACCAATGTATTGTTTGTATATATATATATATTATTCTGGAAATCACACGCACAAACGTAGATTGATTTTATCAATTTGTATGTATTGTTTCTGAAAAATTACAAATGTTATATGTTTATTTTGGGTATATTTTTTTTGCCATCCTAAATTCAAATATTGGAAAAGTTTATATATTTTGGGATAAATTAATTGAAACAACATGTCACCAAAGTGACCTCTCTTGTAGAGATTAATTTATTTTTAAAATATAAAAGGTTGTGTGCTTGTAATTTATGTAGATACTGATCGGCCCAAAGGAAGGTGAGTAGTTTACAGAATCGCAAGTGCATTTATGATGATAAATGCGCGATAATTATTCGGTTTTACATGTGAATAATGAATCAGCCTAAAGGAAGATTTATTATTTGACATGTTCTTATTATCAGTGTTTGATTACTACGCCAAGGTATCACTGAAAAGTTAATATTTTGTCCAAAGATAAAATATTAATGGATTCCCAGTATCTTGAGATGGGGTTTACCTTATTTGAATTTAGTGTTACTTTGATTTTGAGACTTATCTGAGCATGTTTTGTTCGTTTATTGTTCTCAATTCAGCTATGAATGATCCTGCGAGTATTACTGCCAACATTAACTCTATTCCTATGTTGAATGGCTCAAACTTCAAGTCCTGGAAAGAAAATATCTTGATAGTTCTTGGAGTAATGGACATCGACCTTGCATTAAGGGTTGACTCTCTCCCACCTCTTACGGATCAGAGTACCTCTGAAGATAAGAGGGAGATGGAAAGGTGGGAGAGGTCAAATCGCATGAGTGTGATGATCATGAAGAAGGTCATTCCAGAAGCATTCAAGGATACCATATCTGAAAAGATAACTACAACTAAGGAGTTCTTTGCAGATATTGAAAAGAGGTTTGTCAAGAACAAAAAGGCTAAAATAGGTACGCTCTTGGCAAAACTAATTTCAATGAAGTATATGGGTAAGGGCAACATTAGGGAGTACATCATGGAGATGTCTTATATTGCTTCAAAGCTGAAAGCACTTAAGCTAGAACTCTCTGAGGACTTACTGGTGCATCTGGTTCTGATATCTCTTCCGATACAATTTGGCCAGTTTAAGGTGAGCTATAATTGTCAGAAAGAGACTTGGTCTCTGAATGAGCTCATCTCACATTATGTTCAGGAAGAAGAAAGGTTGAAGCAAGACAAGACAGCAAGTGCTCATTTTGCCTCTACCTCAAAGTATAAGGGCAAGGGACTGAAGAGGAAAATGGATAAGGAAGCTGTAGATACAGTGCCTCAAAAGAAACAACAAAAGAAACCAAATGAATCAGGAGGTAGTGGTTGTTTCTTTTGTGGAGCTGAAGGGCATGTGAAGAAGCATTGCAGTAACTATCATGCATGGCGTGCTAAGAAAGGTATGCTTTTGGTTTATTCTGAGGTTAATTTAATTTCGGTGCCTAAACACACATGGTGGATAGATTCTGGTGCCACAACTCACATCAGTGTGTCTATGTAGGGTTGCTTGAATTGCCGAAAACCAAGTGATGGTGAAAGATACATCTATGTAGGTTAGGGCTGGCAAAAAAATCCATTAATTTTTAATCCATCTAATCCATCCATATTAAAACCAATCCAGTCCATCCAATTAGAATAATGTATTTTATTGGATTGGATCTAATGGATTAAATTTAGTTATGGATAGTTAGTAATCCAACCAAAATATCCATTGGATCCATTGGATATCCGTTAGATATCCAATTAAAAACCAATTCAATGGATATCCAATGTATTTTACCTTTTTAATTATTTCAACACTTTCACTTTCATTAAAGTATTTTTTTAAAGATAAATTTTAGAGATAATTTTTTTTTTAATGAGTGGATTGGATATCCATCCATCCAATCCATTAAAATTGATTAATGGATGGATTGAATATCCATCCATTAAATTAGGTCATGGATGGATTGAATAATATTAAGTATTTTGTAATGGATCTTAAATGAATTAATGGTTTATTTTGGATCCATCCATTATGATCCAATCCAAAATCAAACTAATCCATCCATTTGACACCCCTAATGTAGGTGACAGCAAGACGGTTCAAGTTGAGGCAATTGGAAAATTTAGATTATTGTTAAAGATTGGATTTTATTTGGATCTTGATGAAACATTTATTATACCGTCTTTTAGACGAAATTTGATTTCTATTTCTGTTTTGGACAAATTTGGTTATTCTTGTTCATTTGGGAATGGAAATTTTAGTTTGTTTCATGATTCAAAATTGGTTGGTTCTGGTTCTTTGTTAGGTTACGATAATCTTTATTCGCTTGATACGATTGCTTCGTTTAATGAATCTCTGTAATTAAGTACACGAGGCATAAAAAGGAAATTAACCGATGAGAATTCAGGTGCGTTATGGCATAAAAGATTAGGTCACATCTCTAGACGGAGAATAGAGAGACTTGTATCAAACGAAATTCTAGAACCCTTAGATTTTACAGATTTTGATATTTGTATTAATTGTATTAAGGGCAAACAAACTAACAAAAGGAGATTTAAGGCCAATAGGACTTTGGACGTCTTAGAACTTATACATACAGATATTTGTGGGTCATTCCCTACAACTGCTTGGAATGGTCAACAATATTATATAACATTCATAGACGATTTTTCAAGATATGGCAACATTTATCTCATTAATGAAAAGGGAAAGTCATTGGATGTGTTCAAAAATTATAAGGCTGAAGTTGAGAACCAACTCAACAAAAGAATCAAAGGCATCAAGTCTGACCGTGGTGGTGAGTACTATGGCAGATATGACAGTTCAAGTGAACAACGTCCAAGACCTTTTGCTAAATTCCTAGAGGAATGCGGTATCATCCCACAGTACACTATGCCAGGCTCGCCCACTATGAATAGTATTGCTGAAAGATGAAACAGAACACTTAAAGACATGGTAAGAAGTATGATTAGTCATTCTACCTTACCAGAACCACTCTGGGGAGAAGCACTTAAAACTGCAGCATATATCCTCAATAGAGTTCCAACTAAAGCAACTACAAAAACCTCTTATGATCTTTGGATAGGAAAAAAGCCTAGTTTAAAGCACTTGCATGTTTGGGGTTGTCCAGCTAAAGCAAGGCCTTATAGGCCAAATGAAAGGAAATTGGACTTAAGGATGGTCAGTTGTTATTTTATTAGATACTCTGAAAGGTCCAGGGGTTACAAGTTTTATGATCCCACAACTAAGTCAATTTTTGAATCGGGAAATGCCGGGTTCTTTGAGGATGTCGAGTTTGTCGGGAGAGATATAGTTAGGGATATTATCTTTGAAGAGGAATATGTTGATATTCCCACAGGTGTTATTGACATTGTTCAGGAAATTATTCCTAAAGAACAAACTCTTCCACCTCAAGAACCTATGCCATTAAGGAGATCCACGAGAAAAAGGAGAAATGCAATACCAAATGATTACATTGTATTTCTCCAAGAACATAAGGTTGACATTGGAGTGATGGAAGATGATCTGATCAATTTTCATCAAGCCATGGAAAGTTCTAACTCTCAAAAGTGGATTGATGCCATAAATGAAGAGATTAAGTCCATGAAGGACAATGATGTTTGGGATCTTGTCCCATTGCCTGAAGGTGCAAAACCCATTGGTTGCAAATGGATATTTAAGATCAAGAGGGATTCAAAAGGTGATGTTAAAAGATATAAGGCTCGTCTTGTCGCAAAGGGATTTACACAGAAAGAAGGCATTGACTATAAAGAGATTTTCTCTCCGGTATCTTCGAAGGACTTTTTCAGGACTATAATGGCTTTGGTGGCGCATTTCGATCTTGAGTTACATCAGATGGATGTAAAGACGACATTTCTCAATGGTGACATTGATAAGACAATCTATATGATGCAACCAGAATTTTGAGATGAAAGACCTTGGTAATGCATCTTTTGTATTGGGCATACAGATACATCGAGATCATTCTCGGGTTATTCTTGGATTGTCACAAAAATGTTATATTGAAAAGGTTCTCAAGAGATATGACATGCAAGAATGTAAACCAGGTGATACCCCTGTGGCTAAGGGAGACAAGTTTAGTCTCAATTAGTGTCCTAAGAATGGCTTTGAAGAAAAGGAAATGCAGAAGATTCCCTATGCATTAGCAGTAGGGAGTCTGATGTATGCTTAGGTCTGTACGCGTCCTGATATATGTGTACATTACAGGGATACTGGGAAAATACTTGAGTAATTCAGGATTAGACCATTGGAAAGCAGCCAAACGGGTCATGTGGTACTTACAGAGAACGAAAGACTACATGCTCACATATCGGAGGTCGGATAAGCTTGAGATCGTTGGGTATACTGACTTCAATTTTGCTGGATGCCAAGATAGTATGAAATCTACATTGGGCTATATATACCTGCTAGCTGGAGGTGCTATTTCTTGGAAGAGTGCTAAACAGTCTCTTATAGCCTCTTCTACTATGGCAGCAGAGTTCATAACATGTTATGAGACGTCCAATCATGGAATTTGGCTGCGAAATTTTGTCACGGGGCTGTGCATAGTGGATGGTATTGAAAGACCACTCAAGTTATTTTGTGACAATAAATCAACAATTCTATTTTCCAATAACAACAGGAGCTCGACAAAGTCGAAGCACATAGACATCAAGTTCCTTGTTATTAAAGAAAGAGTTCAGAGTGGACAGTTGTCTATAGAGCATATCAGAACAAACTCCATGGTTGCGGATCCACTTACTAAAGAGTTACCACCCAAAATGTTTCATGAGCACACTGCTCATATGGGTGTTATGCCATTAAGTGTTGTTCAGTTTTAGTGGGAGTTTGTAACTTTTAAATGCTTTTATGATATAGACTTTTTTTATGTATGGTTTAAGAATATTTTCTGTAGAAATAAAGTTTTGGTGTATTGACACTTTAATTTTATTATGCTTTGATCTCACTAAGGTTTAAGGAGGACTAATTGGAATTAGGCATGTTAAGATCACATCACATGAAAATTCCATGCTACACATCCCTATCATGATCCATGTCATTCATTTGTATCAGCATATGTGACCATTGATGGGTTGAGTTACGATAATTGTAGCGAAGACTGCTTTGATCCTATGTTGGTACGATTAATGGACTGGATTGGTTATAGATACTTTCGGTAATGACAATAACATTGAGCTCATATGGTTAATTTTGTAATACGTAATTATAGGGTTACACATATAGTCTAAGTGGGAGATTGTTGGATCCTTAATCCAACGTTGGCCTTATATGTGAATAATTATGTATTGTGAGTTGTCACTTAAGATTGAGTCCAATTAAAAGTGATCTGATAAGATTTGAATTATTTGAGCTTTAATGTATCTAATAGGATATGGGCCTTTAATGTGTAGAGACTAAAGGGTAATTCTATTTTTGCGATGGGCTAAAATAGAAATGCCAATAGATAACCCTAGGGTTGTCAATAAAATAAGTGATGGTCCCTGGGTCACACGTGTCGTTCTCATCTTTCCTGACATCCCGTCATCAAAAAGAAGCAGAGAGAAAGTTAAAGAGTTCTCTCAGGAAATATGTGTAGATCTGGAAGACCAAAACGGCACGACCACCGCACGACTCTGAAGAGTTATTGGTCATCATGAATTCAGGTACGCTTCCGCACAATTTCCTAATGATCAACATGATTATTTTTATGTTATAGATGATTGTTTTCATCTAAGGGGTTTATTCTGATTCTAACATGATCGATCTCTTGAATATCAGCCAAAGAAATTTTTGAAGGAGAAGGCATCGATGAAAATGATTTCAAACTTCTTTCATTATTTTGTAATATTTTTCTCAATTTTAGCAAGAGTTATATCTTGTTTTTGCTCATATATTAAAATTAGATATGCACATAAAAAAATAAAAAAATTAACTCATAAGAGACAGTTTAAAAACTTCAAAAAGTTAATGTTAAAATAAAAAAATCGATCTAATTAACCTTTGTAATCTAATTGCTCTCTTTGCCTATAAAAAACATCACGAGATAATTCTTGCAAAAAACTTTGCCAAACAAACTTTGGTGAACTTATATTATTAAAAATTCAACAACATCACAAATAGCCTCCTAAGATAATTTCCAAAAGCCAAAGTACTTGCTTCCTTCGTTGCATCAACAAATTCTCTATTATATTGCAACAAAACCAAGGGCATAACATGCCTCCTTGAATGTATGATAGGTCAATATTTACAATCATGATATTATTGTAATTCGTGCAACTTTTCTGAATATTTGAAAGAAGCCTCAAATAAAAATATTTACTATTGACAGGAGGCAGTGAGATATGTTAAGAAAGAAAATGAGTGTGTACACAGTATAAATAATAATACATAAATGAGCAATAAAACATTTTCCACTTGAAAGAATTTGTAAAGAGCAAAATATACAGTCAACCAAAATATCCACCAAAAGATATATCCAAGAATGCATAAAAATAAATAAGTAAAGAGAACACACGAGATTTTAACGTAAAAAACTCATCAATGTGTGAAGTAAAAATCACGGGACCTAGTTCAGAAAAATCTCCAATATAAAAATCAATGAGTACAACAAAGTTTTTCCCAACAAATAAAGATATCACAACGATCCCTATTCATTACTAACAAAGTGAAAATCAACAAAGCAACAATGCTCAAAACCTACAAAGGAGTACAAACAACCCACCAAGTAGAGATAGAGAAATAAAATTCTGACCGTACAAGTAGAAGTTCACGATGCAATATTGAAAATTATCCAAATTGAACCACAAATGACCACCCAATCTGAATATGCAAGATCAACTCACAAAACTTTCTCCTCTTTTCTCTAACAACGACGCTATGCTTTTCTAACAAAGGGAGATAGGTTTTGAAACCTTTTAAAAATCTTCTCTCACTCACATGCTCCACCAAAAAACAACACACACACACACACACTTTTTTTTCTCTTTCTAACTTTATGGCATGGGTCCACTTAGTTAGACCCACACTACAAACTCCTTGTCCAACTCAAGTGGAGGCAAATGCCAAATCGGCAACCAAACGGCAATCTTCAAACTTCCCCCTCAGTAGAGTCTTTGTCAACATGTCTGAACCATTATTATTAGTATGAATCTTCTCAAGTTCCAACAACTTAGAGTCCAGAATATCACGTATCCAATGATACCTTACATCAATATGCTCAGATCTACCGTAAGATTCTTGCCAAGATAGATAGCACTCTGACTATCACAAAACAAAACATACCTCTGTTGAGTAAAACCAAGTTCATGCACTACTAGAAATTTGAGTTTTAGAGACCGATTAAAATCAATCTCTAAATCAAGAAAATCGGTCTCTAAAATAATTAGAGATCGATTTAAATCAGTCTCTAAAAGTCTCGTCGCTAAATATTAGAGACCAATTTTAAAGAAATTGATTTTTTTGGTCTCTAAATCGGCCACTAATTTACAGTCAAATTTTGGACAATTATATTTCAAAAAAGTACATTAGAGACCGATATTTTAAAGACCAAAAAATCGGTCTCTAAAAGCATAAATATATTATATATTTTATAAAATCGATCATTAAATCGATCTCTAAACTGGAGACTGATTTATCGGTTTCTAAATTGATTTCTAAAACTCTAAATATAATATATATTTTATAAAATTAGTCACTAAATCGATCTCTAAACTAGAGACTGATTTATCAATCTCTAAATCAATCTCTAAAAGGCTCAATATATTACGAAACTAGTTTATCAGTCTCTAAATTAGTCACTAAATATATTTTTTTTAT
This sequence comes from Ormosia emarginata, assembly GCA_029884605.1. Lineage (NCBI taxonomy): Eukaryota > Viridiplantae > Streptophyta > Magnoliopsida > Fabales > Fabaceae > Ormosia > Ormosia emarginata. Next base: position 3,025,530 of record JAQQTP010000086.1, read on the forward strand.
ATATTCAACCTTAATTCGATCTTTAATTTGTGATATGAATATATAATTATTTTTAAATTTATTAAAATCTAAATTTTTAAAACACATAATAAACAACAATCTCATATATAACCAAAAACATAAATAAAATTAGAATATATCATTTAAACATCAAGACATTCTATAATAAACTTGCAATATCTCATTACTACAACATTTCAAATATAAGAAAGTTAAATACAACACAAACTAAACTCTAATCATAAAAACTCTTCATCATCGTCCTCCTCCTCCTCTTCTACTCCATCAATCATGAAAAATGTTTGAAAAGGCTGAAAAGCACCTTGTTGCGATTTTCACTTGGCTGAGGTGGAGATCTTTCTGGTTGTCTTTTCTTGAAAGGACTGCTAGATGACTTTATTTTCTTTCCACCAGTGACATTTTTAGCATTCTTCTGGTAATGAGTCATAGTAATTTTTGAGGCCTTTGATTTCAAAAGCTCAGCTTCCCCAAATTTTGCAATCTAGAGTTCTTCCTAACAGTGAAACTCTGAAGTCGATCTGCTCCTTCTCACTACTGAACAAAATCCACTCACATACTAACAGTGATATCCAATCCATCATTACAGAAAAAAAATTAAAAAAACAATAAAATTACTTTTAAAGATCTCCAACAATTAATTTTATTTTATTTTTAAAAAAAGAATTTAAAAAGAAACCATAACAAAACAATCAAAACCAAGAGCTTTCTCCTTATCCACTTTGTGAATGGCTCACCTTACCACCTCCATCACCAAGGTTTCCATTCATTTATCATTCATCTCAAAAGCAGAATTACAATCCAAATCCTCCAAAATTGGCTCAGAAAGATGCTTGTTAACATTAGTAATCTCATCTAACTTATACTAAATCCCTAATTATAGCTTTACCGTCCACTTCCAATTATTAATCAACATTAGATAGCTGAGTTTATAAGCTTTTTTTTTTTTATAAGGCATCATTTTCATCTGCATTGTCATAAATAATTCTTATGCCGCGTGAAGAGTTAGCATAAACTCTAAACTTTAATTATATGAATGAATCAGTTGATACTTTAATTCAAGTGGTTTAACTTTTGACATATAATTAATATTTAAAAACAAAAGAATAATAAAAGCAATTGATAAGATGTAACAGATCACCAGAACACTTTTCCACTTTGAAGTGAAGTAATCCTTTTGAAACATAGTACAATATATATCTTATCTATATAAATAATTTCAAATGAGAACTACCACCTCCAAATCCAAAACCATGTATCTTTTAGCTTTACTAATTATAAAGTATTTCTTTTTGCTTAAATTTTAAAAGGGTATGCCAACACTGCAAACTTTTTCCCACCCTCTAAAATAGTAAAAGATAAAGATGAAGACAATTAACTCCATACGTAAATGCGACAACAGCTCATACTCCACTCCAAAAATATGAGTTCACTTCCCATTTCTATATTGAACATTTGATTCTTAGAGAAGACTTTGACCCCATGTTTGGACATGGATTCAAATCCAAACATTTAACAATCATGCATATTAGTCCCCTTTGGTACAACTACATCTCTTAATGGGTGAAATCAAACGTCATTTTGAAATAGAACATTGCACTGTTAAACAAATTGGATAAAATCATATAATAAATAAAGATCAACACTATCAAGTAAGTTGGACTATCCATATCCTTGACTATCAAGATTCAAGCATATAACAATCGATAAATCATTTCCCCTAATATCCTATATTTAAAGAGTATATTTTTTTATTCCAAGGAAAAAGTAAAAAATAACATCTATGAAACAAGTTGTTCAAAAACACAACGGATGCATTTTTATAAAAAAATTGCTTGACTCCAAACACAGTAAGCATGGAGTCTTCAAAAACACAACGGATGCATTTTTATAAAAAGAAATATGTGCAGAGTATGGTGTGGCTTTTAATTTGCTTGACTCCAACCACAGGCTTACTGGGCCCAGAATAATGATAAATTGATAATAAAGTGAGTATAGCACAGAAATAAAGCATGGAGTAAAGGCTTTAGAAAATGAAAGGCCAGTTGTAGAATCTTTTGAGCAAACAAAGACATATCAAGTCTACAAAAACATACAAGATAGCATCCAAAGGAGAGCACCGACCGTTGTCACCAGAAATTTCTAATGCATCAAAGAGTTTCTACAGCTTTCATAATGACAAAAGGTAAAAGAATTTGAATAATTCAAATGTCTATGCTGTAATCAAATAATTCACTCATAGTTTATCCTTAGATTAGAGAGTAAAGTAAACTGCTTTACTTACCTCATCTCTTGGGGAGCAAACTGCAAGCACAGCCTGAGCAATACTCTGCTTGGCTCCATTACTAACAACAATATGATCAGAAGTATAAGTAATTCCATTCTCCTTTGCAACAACAATTCTAGCATATTGTCAAAAGCCCCATCTTGGATAATAATAATAATAATAATAATAATAATAATAATAATAATAATAATAATAATAAAATGAAGCATTATAAACTAACCCTTAAGCTTATGACAAATAGCTTGGCGTAGTTCTAATGTTCCGGCACTAGGAGTATACCTTGTGTAACCTTCACAAATTGCATTAATCCCAACCTACCCAATATGATCACAATACACCCCAAAAAGGAAAAATCATTGTTTTATTTTGTATAAAAAAAATAAAGTAGCAAAGCAATGAAAATGGGATGTTGAGATAATTGACCTCAGCTATGATAGCGGGTGCATCAAAATCAGGCTCTCCAGCTGCCAAGCGAATAACGGGAACACCGGCTTGCACGAAAGCAGTGGCCTAGTCGCTTATGGCCACAGTCTTCGAAGGCTTCAAAGCATTCACATGTGGGCTCAAGGAGATGTCAACGCCCACTTCATCAAAATCACTTTTTTGCTCATTATGGTGGCACGCCCAGATCCGACCGCCGGCTCCCTTCGCCTAACCGAAGTTGTCGTTGTCACACCAGGACCACCAACAGCTTCATTGCCATCACCCACCCGATTCACATGAGCTCAACCGCGCACCGTAAACCATAGCAAAAATCCAGATTTGCGGTCCTCAGCCACCCGGGACCACCAACAGCTTCATTGCCATCACCTACCCGATTCGCGTGAGCTCAACCGCGCACCGTAAACCATAGCAAAAATCCAGATTTGCGGTCCTCCGCCACCCGGGAACCAGATCTACATACCTCAGCCGCTTCATCACCATCTCGCACGTCGTCGTCCTCCGTCCCTTCACCGGCATTCCAACCCATAAACCGCACCAGATCCAGCTGATGCCGTCTTGTACACGCCAGCCGCCGCGTCTTCCGCGTTACCTACTTGAGTGAAAGATAAAAAGTGAGTGAGATTCAACGAAACAGAAAGAAAGAAGAACAGATCAAACAGCATCAGCGAACCAGAGTGAGAGATAGAGCATCAACGAGAGTGCACAAACGAGCGAGGGAAAACGGCGAGGATGACCGAGCGAGAGAGGACAAGCGGCGGCAGGGGAGACAAGCAAGTGCTCTGTTACGGTGCAAAATAGGGGAAAATGAAATGTATAGAAGAAAGGCAGAAGGAGACGATACATAGAACGCTTAAAACGCGAAAAGGCCTTCCGACCGCATTTTCTGTCGTTACATATTTATTTAATTTTTTATAATTTTTTTTATTTAAAGATTAAAATTTCAGTCTCTAATATTTTTATTTATTTTTTTTAGTGACTAAATTTTTAATTTTTAATTATTTATTTTTTAATAAATTTTTTTATTTAAAGACTGGAATAACAGTCTCTTATAATAAAATTATTTTTTTATTTTTTAGCGATTGAATTTATAGTTGTTATTTATTTATTTTATTTTATTTGTAAATTTTTTTATTTAGAGATCAAAATATTAGTCTTTACTAATAAAATATTTTTTTATTTTTTTTATTTTTTATCGACCAAAATTGTGGTCGCTATCTATTAATTTTATGTAATAAATTTTTTTATTTTATTTAGAGTAATTTTAATTTTATTTCTAAGAAGAAATTAGATTTTTGTTTCTTAATCGGTTTCTATAGAGACCGAAATAAATCGGTTTCTATAGAGACCGAAATAAATCGGTTTCTATAGAGACCGAAATAAATCGATCTCTAAAATCCAAATTTCTAGTAGTGATGGACATAATTCTTCATCCGAAACAACTTCTTACAAGCCTCGATAATAGCAATAAACTCAGCATCGGTAATAGACAATGTAACACATTTTTGCAACTTAGATTGCCAAGTCACAGCTCCCAATGCAAAGGTAATCAAATAGCCAGAAGTAGACTTTTTAGAGTCAACATCCCCTGCCAAGTTTGAATCTATATAACCACAAAGAACAGGTTTCTCAATTTCAAAATAGAGCTTCAAACTAGAAGTGCCCTAGAGATATATCAATATCCACTTCATAGTTTTTCAATGTTCTCTACTAGGATTGGAAAGAAAATGACTAACCACACCAACTGCATGAAATATATTAAGCCTTGTGCAAACCATTGCATATGTAACACCCTCCCTAGGGTATCACATTTTCGACTCTCAACTCATGATCTGAAAAGAAGTTCGCACAAAGTTTGAGTTATAAAATATGGGTTTTAAAATTTCTTCTTTACTGAAACATAAATTTACTGAAAATATTAGGTAATATTGAAAATCATATTTCAACTATTCATTATGCAATATTGACACTAATTAATATCTCATAATTTAAAGAGAAATATAAAACTAATGACTTTTTTTTTTTTTTTTAACAAGAAGCAAACCTCATGGTACTACTTAATAAAGACGGTGACAACACTAACGTTAAAACTTAACATACTTACGATACATTTGTGATCCATCTTGTTGCATCAGACATCTGTTCTACATCTGTTCTTTGTCAATATTGCACACCTTCGAGTCCTGAATGTCCACTCCTTATTGTTGTCACCAATCTCAGAGTATTCATCGCCCGTTATGTCTAACTCGATCCTTCTATTATTTTATTTTAACAGTATAGACACAACAAAACAACATAACAAAGAGGTGAGATCACCTACACCAATACCAAACTAAGAAGACAGTAGATAACACAAGAAGATATCATACGGATAGATTATATCACAATTATGACCATGCAATCAACATTAATCAACTATCATCATCATCATCCAAGTATTCAAAACAATTGTCATAGTCTAATATTCCTCAATTAATATATCACACGATATAAATGCCGGATTATGCATGTGACAAAGACTCGCTTTTTCAAAAACAACTTCGTGGAGGTTTTCACAATTTCGAGGAGAATCTTTCTGTAATTGTCAAATTTTAAACCAAAGACAATCTTCCAGGTTGTTGAAAAGAATCGTGTTCTTGTCGTATCGTCAATGCGTTTGCAATGAATTGATCGCATCGCCAAGTGGCAAGACAGCAGTACTCGCAACCGTCCATCGGTCGACCGTCGCTACTCGACGCCCCAAGATCCATCATAGACCTCCACTATCAATTCTCATTCCTCTTCGACCACAAGGCCATATCTGATACGACGAATATATCCGTGCAAGTCCAACCCCAAAAGGCCAAATCTTTTCAATTTCATTTGTTCAATGAATCATATGCCTCAACGCATATTTTTTTTTCCAATGCATGTATAATGCACCAAATCCAATCACAAGCATCTCCTTCCAATGCATATAAAATGCACCAAATTATACTGTATTTTCAACAGCAAAAATCATGTTATCACATTTTCATAGTTATAAAACACTTTCGTCGTGTTTTCAAAATTGCGTAATATTTCCATTTCATTTTCACAATTCCAAAACGTTTCTGTTACGTTTTCACAATTCCAAAATGTTTATATTACGTTTTCAAATATCGTAACACTTATGTTACGTTTTCAAAATTCTGAAACATTTCTGTTATATTTTCACAATACCGTGACACTTCTGTTACGCTTTCACAATCAAGAACATTTTCATTACGTTTTCAAAATACCGCAACTCTTTCACATTTGACTTTTAAAACACGTACTAATTTTTTAACGTTTTTCTTAATCGCGTAAAATATATCGTTTCTCAAAATCGCATAGTATTTTTCATTTGTTTCAAAATCGCGTAACTTAAAAATCATTCTTTTAAGTCGCATAAATCATTGTCCGTCATTCTCAAAATATTTAAAACACTTTTCAAATCACATAACGATTTTCTGCTATTTTCACAATCACGTAAAAATAATTCATCATTTTTTCATCACATAGTGATTTTTCAATAGTAATTCAGATTACGTAAAATATTTAAACGTAATTCAAATCGCGTAGAAATATTTTAACGTATTTAAAATCGCGTAGAAATATTTTTTCATATTACGTAACTTAAAAATCACATTTTTAAGATACTTAAATAATTTTTTACCACAATTTCATTACAGAAAATATTTCTTGACCTTTAAAAATTCCTTCTTAACTTTTCTCAAAATAATATAACTTTATACTTCATTTAATATATTTTCTTACTCAAGAAAATATTTTTCCACAGTTCTTTACTCAAGAAATTCTTTTTCAAAATATAATTCACAAAAATCACTTTTCCATTGATGTAAATCAACGTTTCAAAACTTAACATTTTCTAACGTATTTCAAAACTTGAAAATAAGTTATACGTTAGTAAATTTTCAAAACACCATTATATTCTCCATTTTTCCCAAATCAATTCTAAAATTAATTCTCTTCAAAACAAATTAAGATTCAAACCCTTGCAACTTTTCTTTTTCATTTTCATATGAAAGTTCATTTCTCGAGTGATAAAATACTTTGATTTCCTTTTCCAAAATCCGTATGCTAAAACATTTTGTTCAAACATTTTGTTTCCACTTTAAAATTACTTTGTTTCATAAAAACCAAAATGATTCAAACCTCCAAAAATCGTAGAGTCTTTGGCCATTGAAGCCATCAAATATTTTCCTCCTAAATTGATATGGTTTTACACAAACAAAACCATTAAAAATTCTTTATTTTCAAAACCGAAATACCGATGGTCATAAAAACCAAACCCATTTGTTCAAATTCATTTTTACTTTCCTTACAAATCCTTTTTCACTTTCTTTGCAAATCCTTAAAATTATCATTCTTATTTTCATTTAAATCTCATGTTTAGTAAAACACTTAGAAACTTTTTACACAAAATAAATCAATAAAAATCCTTCTAAAAAGCGTATTCATGTTCTTTGAAAAATAAATTCTTTGTTTATTTTCCTTACTTTTCTAAACATCCATTTTCATCATTTAAGAAAATATTAATTTTGTGAACACCTATCTTGAGGTGTCTTGTTCAAATTCACCATGTCTTAAGACTCAAAAATCAATTCTTTTGTTCTTGAAAATTTTCAACATGAACCCTAATCAAGGGCATCAAAACCGTAGCTCTTCCTTGGCTATTGGAGCCAAAAATCAATTTCCTTTCCACCATCAAGTCATGACATATACATATATATTTCATCATAAATAATATAAGCATACCATCAAAATCATAAAATCATGCATAGCATATTAAACATAGGCAAATAATTAAAACACATAAACAACCACAAATTAATTACATGACCATGGATATGAATCCTCGCGTGGATTCACCATCCATCAAATACCAAACCATCTCTCACCACCATACTTGGTTGGTGAGGTGGCTTCTCCTCTTACCTCTTGAAGATCCTCAAAAACTCCTTGTTTTGCTTCTTTTTCCAAGTCCTTCATCACCAAGGGCTTCTCAAATACAAAACAAAATACATAAAAATTAGTATACTAAGCTTGATTAAGAAAACCATGGATCAAACATGGTTTAGATTATGAAAAAGAGAGAAGAAATGAAGTTTCCTTACACTTCACCTCAAAAACCCAATAACTTTGATCTTGAAGAAACTCCATGAAGATGAATGATTTAGAGAAAGTCTCCAACATGAAAGTTGTTTAGAATATCATGTAGATTCAAGTTCTATGGTTGGATGAAATTAAAAGAGATTGGAGAGTGGTTTTAGGGTAGATAACCGAATGGTTTCTCTTGAAGCACAAAGATGAATTTTTTGATTTTTGATAGAAACTTGAAGCTTGGATTTGAAGCTCAAGATGAATGATTTTGGAAAAACTCATAACTAGAGATGTTCTTAGAATGATGTTTAGGTTTAGAAAATCAAGTTGGATGAAATTTTTGAGTGATGGAAGGTGCTCTTGGGGTGCTTGGCCAAAACATGAAGGAGGAGAGAAATGGAGAGAAAACTTGGTAACTTAGCTGCTTGAAAATGTCTAATGATGACCAAGGATGGCAATAATGGTCTTCAAACTTTTTGCCTATGTCCTAAAGCTTCTCAATTTCGTAGCTCCCCTCCAATGCATTCTTCTTGAGTGCAAATTGATCAATAATGATCAATTATGATGAAACATTGACCAAGACCACTTAACAATGACATAAAGCAATTAATAATGGTCATAAAAAGTTCTTTTTTCTTTGTCTTAAACAATCCAAAACCATCCTCCACATGACATGCTTCTCCTTGTGCATTTAATAAATGACCATAATAATTAGCCACCATTTGGAGCATTTCTAGCCATTGATTAATTCAATGGTTAGGATTAATGTAGATTTTTGATTTAGAAGACTTAATCCAGCCATGGATCTTTCTCCTTTAAATTTAGCCCTTAGATGTGTCTCCAAAATTAAGGGTCAAGATTGCTTCTTCAAATTTTAAATCCAAGGGTCATAATTAGTCTTTTTACATTTTAGAAGACCAAATCTCCACCATTGATTGATTCTTCATCCAAATCGTAAATGGTCTTTGTTACTTTTTAAGATTAAATCTCCACCCTTGATTTAATCTAAATCCAATGGTTATAAATGGTCTTTGTCATTTTTCAAGAACAATTCTACACCTTTGATTACATCTATGGTTGATATCAAAGTCTTCCTAATCAAGCTTATTCTCACACCATTGATTAAATCAATGGTTATTATCCAAGCGCTTTATTAAGTTTGTTTTAACCTTTGATTAAATCAATGGTTAATATTCAAACTAAGTATTCTCATCCAAGGGTATAAATCAAGTCAAGCTCTCTTTGTTGACTACGCAGTATAATATTTATTCTTGTATCTTACAAATAATATTTTTACTGTATTTTTATCATCCGATAATTAAATACAGTATAAAACACAGTACAATAAAATTTTAAAAATTATTTCCAGATTCAGGTTTAGTAAGATCCCCTGTCTCCGTCTAAACAGTACAAATTTTTCTATGCGTAGAAAAATATTTGCTTTGTGGGACTCACCTGGGCCCACATATGGCCACCTGGGCCCACATAGGACCACATGGGCCCACATACAGTCAAAAAAATATAATCATCCACAAAAATCACAAAAATTAGAAAATGCACAAATATCAAATCAGATTACGTAAATTAATTACCTAACAGTAAAAATTAAATTACGTAAAGTTTTTCCTGGCCCGAAAATTTTTATTTTCCTGACACGGAGTAAATCACTCAAAATGATCAAATACGCTGATGGAATAATCAAAATAATTTTACAGTGCACAGAAATTACTAAACAGTAAAATTCTGTTAACTGTCAAAATTACTGTTAAAAACTTAGGAAATTTAGGGTGTTACAACATACATCAAACTTCCTACTGCAGATGCATAAGGAACATGCTGCATGTCTTGTTTTTCTTCATTACTAGAAGGAGCTTGTTTAGTGATAAGCCTAAAATGTAAAACAAGAGTTGTACTTACAACTTTAGCTTTATCCATGCGAAACTGTTGAAGCACTTTCTCAATGTACTTCTCTTGAGATAACCACAACTTCTTGGCCACTCTATCATGAGTAATCTATATGCTAAGAAACTGTCTTGTTGGTCCTAAGTCTTTCATTGCAAAAGACTTACTAAGCCCCTTTTTCAACCTGTTAATTCTAGAAGAATTATGACCAACAATCAACATATCATCAACATAGAGCAATAAAATGATGAATTCATTATCAACAAAATTTTGCACAAACACACAATGATTAGAATTAATTTTCTTGAATCCCTGTTGAATCATAACAGACTCAAACTTATAGTACCATTGTCTTAGGGCTTGTTTCAAGTCATACAAACTTTTCTTCAACTTGTAGACATAACTTTCTTTACCCTTTACCACAAAACCCTCAGGTTGCTCCATATAAATCTCCTCCTCTAAATCACCATAAAGAAAAGCAGTTTTCACATCTATCTGCTCAACCTCTAAATCAAGATTGACTGCTAAACCAAGAATAACTCGGATGGAAGACATTTTAATAACCGGTGAGAAGATCTCCTCAAAATCAATCCTTTTTTTATGGTAGCCTTTGACAACTAATCTAGCTTTGTATCTCAGAGTGGAAGTATTCTCATTATTCTTCAACTTGTAGACCCATTGATTTTGTAAAACTTTCTTGTCTTTAGGCAATTTGGCCAGCTCAAAAGTATGATTGTCAGGCAAAGATATGATCTCATCATTCATTGTTGCAACTCATTTTGCCTTTTGCTCACTCTCCATAGCCTCTTCGTAGCACTCAGGTTCTCCCCCATTAGTGAGGAGTGCATATTCATCAGATGAGTAACGAGTAGAGGGAATAAGATGTCTAAAAGACCTCCTAAGTGAAACAACAGGTTCATCAACAACCTCGTGAGCAGGAGCATTTACCTCATCAGCAACACACTATCAGTAAATTAGCGAGGGAAATTTCCCTCATTAATCCCTCTCTAATCCCTCGCAAAAAACATTTGCGAGGGATTAACGAGGGAAAAGTTCATCGATTTTTTTGTCGCTAATTAGCGAGGGAACGTATTCCCTCGCTAATCCCTCGCTAACCACAAAAAATTCCCTCGCTACTCACAAAATTTAAAACAACTGGCGACTGTTTGTGAGGGAAATTCAGTCGCTATTTCATCGCTATTTAAAGAATATACGCACCAATTTTGAATCTATTATAATCAAAATCCCTCGTTATTCCCTCGCTGACTTCCCTTGCTATTCTCTCGTTAATCCCTCGCTGATTTCCCTCGTTATTCTCTCATTAATCCCTCGCTGACTTCCCTCACTATTCTTTCGCTAATCCCTTACAGATTTCCTTCACTATTCCCTAGCTAATTTCCCTTGCTATTCTCTTGCTAATCCCTCACAAATTACGTTATATAATTTTCTCACTATTCTATCGTTAATCCCTCGCAAATTAGTTTTTTTTTTTTGCCAATTCATATATATAAAAGACTTAGTTTTTAATATCCAATATACCTATAAATCTTTTCAATCAAGATTATCCAGCAAATAATAAAAAGCAACAAAATACAATTCCAAAATAAATCTACTAATGATTCAAAGTTATTATAAGTTATGTAAGTTTAAAATTTCATACAATGTCGTACAAAACAAGAATAAATGGAACATGCAATCAATCTAAGTTTGCTTCATCTTTGTCTTCATAATCGTCATCCTCTTGACCCTCCCCAGTTGCTTCACCTTGCAAAGGTGCTTGTGGAGCAACATTTGCTGATTGGATCGTAGATAGGAATGATGCAAACATAGGGACTAGTTGAGTATGGACAAAGGAAGCCATTGTTGTTGCCACTACTGCACTTACGGCTATATTTACATATGTATTTATGGCTTCAGTTATGTCCTGTGTCAAAGGTGTAGAGTAAGAAGGACCTGCAACCTCCGAAGATAAAGCATGCATGGTGTTATTGTTAATGCCAATGTGTAAGTTATTACCTATGCCATGCACTCGTCCCTTCTTGTTAGGACCCGCCACATCCAACCATACCTACTGGTCAACTATAGGATGAGTGGAAGAGTTTTCTCTATATTTTTCTGACATCGTGGTGCCGTATGACTCCTAAAATAACAAAACAAGAAAAATATTAGCAAAAAAATCAATAACTTAACAAATATAAATGACTTAAATTATAAAGACACCTACAATGAAGTTCCTTGAGCGCTCAGAGACATAGCTTCCATCTTTCTTCTTATGAACTTTGGCATAGAGATCTCTGTAAGAAACTAGATGCTTTAACTCTGCCTCCTGTAATCACATATAGAAGAATATATGATAAACATATATCAAAAGTAATTAGACAAACCCTCTAAAATACTAATGTCTTTATGTCATACTCAAGATAGGCAAATAACTCAAGTAATTACAAAAAATAAAGGTGAGAGAGTCTTGTGCATTTGAGTTAAGGAAAAATGAGATTTTCATGAACTAGAGAGTGCTCAGTAACATCAACACAGAATTTCTAAACCACTATTTACTTCAGCCGAGAAACATGCAACCATTTCAATTACACAATCTATAACACCCTCCCTAGGGTATCACATGTCTGACTCCCGACTCATAATCTGAAAAGAAATTCGCCCAAAGTTTGAGTTATAAAAAGATGGGTTTTAAAAAAAAAAAATTTACTGAAACATAAACTTACTGAAATTCATAAGTATTACCGAAAATATATTTAAACTGATTAATATACAATATTGACACTAATTAATATTTAACAATTTGAAGAGAAATATAAAACTAACAGACTCTTCTTTTTTTTAACAGTAGCAAACCCCATGACGGGTCCTACTAAATAGCACGGTATAACACTAACGATAAAACTTAACATACTCATTCCTTATCTTGTATCCACTTGTTGCATCAGAACTCTACTTCTTGTCTACTCGAACACCTTCGAACTTGAGATGTACCACTCTTCAATGTTTTCATCAATCTCTCGAGTATCCATCGCCCGTTATGTCTAAGACAACTCGATCCTTCTATCATTTGATTTTAACAGTACAGACACAACAATCAACATAACAAAGAGGTGAGATCACCTATGCCAATACCAACATGGCAGCACAGAGATAACACAAATAACAATATCATACAAATATGTCATACCAGAATTTCAATAATGCACTCAACATTAATCAACTATCATCATCATACTATTAACATTATTATCATCACATAATAATCACAATAATACCATCAACATGATTATCATCATCATCATCCAAGTATTTCAAAACAATTGTCATAGTCAATATTCCTCAATTAATATATATCATGCAGATATGGACACTCAAATTTATGCATATGTTATGCATGTGCACATAGACTCAGTTTTTCAAAAACAACTCTATGGAGGTTTTCACAATTTCGAGAAGAATGCTCTGGTCAATTGTCAGCCTTAGCCCAAAGACAATCTTCCAGTTGTTGAAAAGAATCGTGTTCTTGTCGGGTATCGTCAATGCGTTGCAACGGACTGCATCGTCAAGTGGCACAGGTACTCACTGGTTGTCCACTGGTCGACCGCTACTCGACGCCCCAAGATCCATCATAGACCTCACTATCAATTCTCATTCCCTCTTCAACCACAAGGACCATATACAATGCACGAATATATCCGCGGTAAGTCCAACCCGAAAAAGGGCCAAATCTTTTCAATTTCATTTGTTCAATGTATCATATGCCTCAATGCATATTTTTTTTCCCCAATGCATGTATAATGCACCAAATCCAATCACAAGCATCTCTTTCCAATGCATATAAAATGCACCAAATTATACTGTATTTTCAACAAAAAAATCATGTTATCACATTTTCATAGTTATAAAACACTTTCGTCGTGTTTTCAAAATTGTGAAATATTTCCGTTTCATTTTCACAATTCCAAAACGTTTCTGTTACGTTTTCACAATTCCAAAATATTTATATTACGTTTTCAAAATATCGTAACACTTATGTTACGTTTTCAAAATCTCAAACGTTTCGTTATATTTTCAATACTACACTTGACACATTACGTTTTCACAATACAGTAATATTTCTATTACGTTTTCAAAATACCGTAACTCTTCTGTTGCACTTTTAAAACACGTACTAATTTTTTTTACATTTTTCTTAATCGCGTAAAACTATACGTTTCTCAAAATTGCATAGTATTTTTTTTACTGTTTCAAAATCGCGTAACTTAAAAATCATTCTTTTAAGTCCCATAAATCATTTTCTGTCATTCTCAAAATATTTAAAGCACTTTTCAAATCACATAACGATTTTCCGCTATTTTCACAATCACGTAAGAATAATTCATCACTTTTCCATCACGTAGTGATTTTTCAATAGTAATTCAGATTACGTAAAATATTTAAACGTAATTCAAATCACGTAGAAATATTTTAACGTATTTAAAATCGCGTAGAAATATTTTTCCATATTACGTAACTTAAAAATCACATTTTTAAGATACGTAAATAATTTTTCACCACAATTTCATTACAGAAAATATTTCTTGACATTTAAAAATTCTTTTTTAACTTTTCTCAAAATAATATAACTTTACACTTTATTTAATATATTTTCTTACTCAAGAAAATATTTTTTCACAGTTCTTTACTCAAGAAATTCTTTTTCAAAATATAATTCACAAAATCACTTTTTCATTGATGTAAATCAACGTTTCAAAATTTAACATTTTCTAACGTATTTCAAAACTTGAAAATAAGTTATACGTTAGTAAATTTTCAAAACACCATTATATTCTCCATTTTTCCCAAATCAATTCTAAAATCAATTCTCTTCAAAACAAATTAAGATTCAAACCCTTGCAACTTTTCTTTTTCATTTTCATATGAAAGTTCATTTCTCAAGTGATAAAATACTTTGATTCCCTTTCTAAAATCCTTATACTAAAACATTTTGTTCAAACATTTTGTTTCCACTTTAAAATTACTTTGTTTCATAAAAACCAAAATTATTCCAACCTCCAAAAATCGTAGAGTCTTTGGCCATTGAAGCCATCAAATATTTTCCTCCTAAATTGATATGGTTTTACACAAACAAAACCATTAAAAATTCTTTATTTTCAAAACCGAAATACCGATGGTCATAAAAACCAAACCCATTTGTTCAAATTCATTTTTACTTTCCTTACAAATCCTTTTTCACTTTCTTTGCAAATTCTTAAAATTATCATTGCTATTTTCATTTAAATCTCATGTTTAGTAAAACACTTAGAAACTTTTTACACAAAATAAATCAATAAAAATCCTTCTAAAACTGTATTCATGTACTCTTTGAAAAATAAATTCTTTGTTTATTTTCCTTAATTTTCTAAACATCCATTTTCATCATTCAAGAAAATATTAATTTTGTGAACACCTATCTTGAGGTGTCTTGTTCGAAATCCACCATGTTCTAAGTACTCAAAAATCAATTCTTTTGTTCTTGAAAATTTTCAACATGAACCCTAATCAAGGGCATCAAAATCGTAGCTCTTCCTTAGCTATTGGAGCCAAAAATCAATTTCTTTTCCACCATCAAGTCATGGCATATACATATATATTTCATCATAAATAATGTTAGCATACCATCAAAGCCATAAAAGCATGTATAGCATATCAAGCATATCATCAAAGCTATAAAATCATGCAAAGCATATCAAGCATAGAAAATTAATCAAAGCTCATAAACACCCACAAATTAATTTCATGACCATGGATATGAATCCTCACATGGATTCCAGATCCATCAAATAAAATACCATCTCTCACAACCATGCTTGGTTGGTGAGATGGATCTCCCTCTTACCTCTTGAAGATCCTCAAAAGCTCCTTGTTTTGCTTCTTTTTCCAAGTCCTTCACCACCAAGGGCTTCTCAAATACAAAACAAAATACATAAAAATTAGTATACTAAGCTTGATTAAGAGGAACCATGGATCAAACATGGTTTAGATCATGAAAAAGAGAGAAGAAAATGAAGTTTCCTTATACTTCACCTCAAAAACCCAATAACTTTGATCTTGAAGAAAGTCCTTGAAGATGAATGATTTAGAAGAAGTCTTCAACATGAAAGTTGCTTAGAATATCATGGAGATTCAAGATCTAAGGTTGGATGAAATTAAAAGAGCTTGGATGGTGATTTTAGGGTAGATAACCGAATGGTTTCTCTTGAAGCACAAAGATGAAATTTTTTATTTTTGATAGAAACTTGAAGCTTGGATTTGAAGATCAAGATGAATGATTTTGGAAAAACTCATAACTAGAGATGTTCTTAGAATGATGTTTAGGTTTAGAAAATCAAGTTGGATGAAATTAAAAAGTGATGGAAGGTGTTCTTGGAATGCTTGGCCAAAACATGAAGAAGGAGAGAAATGGAGAGAAAACTTGGTAACTTAGCTTCTTGAAAATGTCTAATGATGACCAAGGATGGCAATAATGGTCTTCAAACTTTTTCCTATGTCCTAAAGCTTCTCAATTTCGTAGCTCCCCTCCAATGCATTCTTCTTGAGTGCAAATTGATCAATAATGATCAATTATGATGAAACATTGACAAGACCACTTAACAATGACATAAAGCAATTAATAATGGTCATAAAGCTTCTTTTTCTTTGTCTTCTAAACAATCCAAAACCATCCCCTCCATGCATGCTTCTCCTTGTGCATTTAATAAATGACCATAATAATTAGCCACCATTTGGAGCATTTCTAGCCATTGATTAATTCAATGGTTAGGATTTAGGTAGACTTTTAATTTTAGAAGACTAAATCTAGGCCATTGGATTTTTCTCCTTTAAATTCTAGCCCTTAGATGTGTCTCCAAAATTAAGGGTCAAGATTGCTCCTTCAAACTTTAAATCCAAGGGTCCTAATTAGTCTTTGCTTTACTTTAGAAGACCAAATCTCCACCATTGATTGATTCTTCATCCAATGGTCATAAATGGTCTTTGTTACTTTTTAAGATTAAATCTCCACCCTTGATTTAATCTAAATCCAATGGTTATAAATGGTCTTTGTCATTTTTCAAGACCAATTCTATACCTTTGATTACATCTATGGTTGATATCAAAGTCTTCATAACTAAGCTTATTCTCACACCATTGATTAAATCAATGGTTATTATCCAAGGCTTCTTTATTAAGTTTGTTTCTTAACCTTTGATTAAATCAATGGTTAATATTCAAACTAAGTATTCTCATCCAAGGGTATAAATCAAGTCAAGCTCTATTTGTTGACTACGCAGTATAATATTTATTCTTGTATCCTACAAATAATATTTTTACTGTATTTTTATCACCCGATAATTAAATACAGTACAAAACACAGTACAATAAAATTTTCTAAAACTGTTTTCGAATTCAGGCTTAGTAAGATCCCCTGTCTCCGTTTAAACAGTACAAATTTTTCTATGCGTAGAAAAATTTTTGCTTTGCGGGACCCACCTGGGCCCACGTAAGGTCACCTGAGCCCACATACAGTCAAAAAAAATTCATAATCATCCACAAAAATCACAAATATTAGAAAACACACAAATATTAAATCAGATTACGTAAAATAATTACCTAACGGTAAAAATTAAATTATGTAAGGTTTTCCCCGGCCCGAAAATTTTTATTTTCCTGACGCGGAGTAAATCACTCAAAACGATCAAATACGCTGATGGAATAAACAAAATAATTTTACAGTGCACAGAAATTACTAAACAGTAAAATTCTGTTAACTGTCAAAATTACTGTTTATGAGATAAGAAATTCTGGGATGTTACACAATCCATTCAATAGATACATATATAGGTATACACATAATCAATACATTAGTAAAGAGTTTCGATGATAAAACATGAAATTTTCACTAATCGAGGACTGTATTCATTTTACCCATGCTATCCTATTTCATGTCAGGATGATCTCCCTTATTCAGCCATGGCATGATCCTTTCATGTGGTGCATGCTTTGTCATGAGACACAATCAAACAAATAAGGGGCAACACTATGAATCGGTCTCAATTTTAGAATTTACCTATCACAAACATCCTCCAATAGGGGGTTTTCTACGTAAAAAGTGGTCTCAGACTTAGAGTTTGGCTATATCTCCTTTAGGGAGTTTAAGAAGAAATATGAGACATCTAAAACAAACAAATAGCAACAAAACACACACATACAATCCCTTATTTCTTAGATAATAGATAAATGAGAATTTCTTTTTGATATTCTAATAAGTTTATATTCACAACTC
Source organism: Ormosia emarginata (assembly GCA_029884605.1). Lineage (NCBI taxonomy): Eukaryota > Viridiplantae > Streptophyta > Magnoliopsida > Fabales > Fabaceae > Ormosia > Ormosia emarginata. The sequence continues at coordinate 3,043,604 of JAQQTP010000086.1, forward strand.
AAAACTTTAAATGATTTTTATATTACCATCTTGTGCTTATGTTGACTAAAGGAAATTGACCCTCCTGTATGCTTCAAGGTATCAGGCATAGCTGCCTTGTTCCTTCCGGCAGCTTCAGACTTCTGCATCCATTTTTCTGTCAGCCAAATGTCCACCAGCTTATCCCACACTTCTATCCTAAGTCCTTTGGGTCCATGGCCCTTAACATCAGCCATGTTATTTGAATTTGCCTTCTTAAAGGCCTTCTCCCACGCTCTATTCAAATGGTCTGAATAACGGTCCATGCAAGTCCATTCCCAGACAGCTCTAGCCATGTCGCAATCAGAATCGGATGTCAACCGATGCTTATCCTACACAAATGTTATGTAAGTATATTTATTTTTTAATGAACATATAATATATAATTCTAGAAACACAATTACTTCCCATAAAATCCTTAAATAGTATTTCCTTTATTTCAGGAGGATAATCTCTCCATGTACTAGCCGGAATAAGCATCCTTTTTATGACATTGTACATAATGTCTCGGATCACTCTTGATGGGAAAAACCTTTCCTGTAAGTACAAAAAGTTAATGTTAGTAATATAAAAGTAAATAAATGTAAGAAAAGATGATAATCATTATTACTTATGGTTCAAGGACAGGTGCCAAATATATAAGTTCCCTACTATCAGTTTCTATATGAGATTCTCCACTTGAAGGCACCACATTCGGGTTTCTAGTTGATGGGTCAACAGGGGGTGGCATAGAAAGGGGTGGGTTAGTAAGGGGTGAGACAGAAGCTAATGTGCCTCCAGTGGTCAATGGGATAGACGCTGGTAGGCCTACACTAGTCAATGGGCCAGTAGCTGAAGTTGCACCTAACATAATTATAGATAAACAAAAATTAATATTATATATATATTACATTTGTATAAACCAAGAGTTAACAATAATTAAAAAGATTATCCTACAGGTATACTTGGGGAGTGCCGAGAAGGTTGTAGTGGTGGAGAAATATGATAAGATGAAGAAGGCTGGGGTGGAACGTTACAGCCTCTCCCATGACCACGTCCATTGCCTCTACCTCGAGTTACCATGATGAATATCTGCATAAGAAAATATAATGAAACATGACGAGTTAAGAAACTATATGTCAATAAAAACCTCAAAATATAATAATGATATTTTAGTGTAAATACCATTAACGAAATTTATTGAACAAGATTCAATTGTAACTACTTGAGTCTGAAGCAAAAGATTCCTCATCTTCATATGAGAATTCATTAATTTCATTATCTTCGTTGTTATCAATGAACTCATCATCAACCAGAACGTCCATTGGATTATGTATATTATGTATGTTCACTTCTTCCATCTAGGCATGTGCATCAAACAAGGAAATTGCTTCATCATCTATGACAATATTATGTGTTCCAAGGGATCCATCATATTGGTAATAATCAGTAGCAGCTAGCTCATTCAATTCATCACCTTCATCGTTCAATGTCTCAACCATGAAGAGTTTTGCTCTGACCTTGCAAGCTGCCCATCATTCACCATTAGCTCTATTCTCGCTTTGTGGGTATCTTGTATAGTACACTTGTTGTACTTGTTCAGCTAAGACGAATGACTCATTTAGGTGAAGTCTTGATTTATGCTTGATGTCAACTAACCTATATCTCTCATCAACATTGACTCCATTAATCAGGTCAAACTAATGACATTGTAGAAGAAATACTCTGTTCTGATTTCCTACATATTACAATTCTAATATCTTTTCAATGATGCCATAATAGTCGAAGTCATTCTCACCATATATGCTACCTCTAACACACATGCTACTATTCATGGTAGCTTTATTTTGTCTGTACTCCTTATTATGAAATCTATACCCATTAATTATTAAGCCACAGTAAGAAGTCACAGACTTGATTGGACCATAACTTATCTCTCGTATCATTTGATCCTCAACGTGACCTATATTAACTTGTATCATTACATAAATGGTAGATAGTTGTAACATTTAGCATTATGAACATTGAATTTAATATGATAGATATGATTATGGATAAAAGGATTCACTAGATGTTTTAGCCACCTACTGAAGTCCTTATCTCGAGCTTCCAATATTTGATCATCAGTGATATTGGGATATGTTTCCCTTAACGAAGTCCTTATCTCGAGCTTCCAATATTTGACATCAGTGATATTGGGATACGTTTCCTTTAACGAATCCTCAAATTGTCTAATCAATACAATAATTAATATTTAGCATAACATAGTTAAAAATTAACAAATTCATTAGTTGGGGAGTAGACTTACTGGACATAAGGTTCTACTTCTCCATAATTTACAAGCACATATGTCTCAGCAATATAAAGTTCCACATCCGTCAAGAATCTATTCCGACCTCTCCCGATAAGACGGCATGGATGTTTAAAGACATAAAATTGTTCATCAATTGTATTTTCCCCACCGTCGTCATTCCGAGGAACTTGAGTGCGCTTGGTCTGTAGCTGGGGATCAAAATACATGGAAGCAAAATTAGAAATTTATTCTAAAATATATGCTTCACAGATAGATCCTTCAACTCTCGCCTTATTTCAGATTTTTCTTTTTAAGTACAACATACACCTCTCAAAGAGGTACATCCACCTGTAATGCACTGGTCCTCCAACCTTAGCTTCATAGGGGAGATGCACAACTAGATGTTCCATCACATCAAAGAATGCTACAGAAAAAATCTTCTATAACTTGTAAACTGTTTCAATAATTCTAAGCTCTGCATTCTCCATGACGGAAGCACGAATTTCAGTTGCACAAACTTCTTTAAAGAACAAGCTGAGTTCTGTTAATGGTCCCCATATAGGTCTAAGCAAGATATCACGAAATTCCAGAGGAATTAACCTTTACATAAAAACATAACAATCGTAACTTTTCATTCCATATATCTTCCCGCTGTCTACCTTGATGCAACGTGCGATATTCGATGCATACCCATTAGAAAATTTCAACTGTTTTATCCACTCACACACCATCCTCCTTTGATTGCAAGACATATGTCGCCTTTGGTTTTTTATACTTGCCATTCTCAACTATTAGCTCCAAGGTGGGATGTTTGTAAATTATCTTCAAATCTTCTCTTGCATTTGCGTTGTCTTTTGTCTTACCTTTTATGTCCATGACAGTGTTAAAGATATTGTCAAACATGTTCTTCTCGACATGTATAACATCTATATTATGTCGTATTAGATTAGAGGACCAATAAGGCAATTCCCATAATATGCTCTTCTTCACCCAGTTATGGTGTATACCAAAGTCATATTGTTTTTGTTTACTTGATTTCAAGCCGAAAATGACTTCCTTAAGTTGATTTACTCTATTCAAGACATCTGTCCCACTCAACCGTTGCGGTGGATTAGATTTTTCTATTGTTGACCTCTTAAAAGAGTTTCGATCATGGCAAAATGGATGATCAAAAGGTAGAAATTGGCGATGGCAATCAAACAAGTAGCATTTCCTACTGTGCTTCAATACAAATGACTTACTGTGATTCATACAAAGCGGAAAAGAAAGTCTTCCATGAGTGCTCCAACCAGACAACATTCCAGGGCTGGAAAGTCACTTATTGTCCATAACAAAGCCACTTTCATATTGAAATTTTGCTTCTTCCAAGCATCATAAGTATGCACCCCATCGTCCCACAATTTCTTTAGATCGTCAATTAGGGGTCTAAGATAGACATCTAAACTTTTACCTATAGGATTTGTTAAGCTCTTGAGGGACAACCAGGCAGCTATATACGTAGTTTCAAATCTTATATTTCATGAAAGAAAAAAACATATTGACATTGACTGTTATTTTGTTGTTTGAGAAAGAGTTGTTTCTGGGTTACTCAAATAGATCCATTTTAAATATGGCCATTAGATAGCTGACTTATTGACTAAAGCACTTTCTCATCCTCAATTCAATAACTTGATTTCCAAGCTAGTACACATAGATATAATCTTCCCACCTTGAGGGGAGTATCACACACCACTATGATAAATAGTTGTTAGTTAATTTAGTCTAGTCAGCAGTCTAGTCAGCAAAGTAGTTAGAAATTAGTTTTTTCTGTTATTTCTATTGTATTAGTTTTACTTGTATACATGTGATGTACTGGTGATTATTTACTCTAACTCACTCTGTATATAAACCTTGAGATAAGTTAATACAATTAGATTCGTTTCTTCACCAAATCTATTAGGGTAATACCTCACCTTCTTTGAAAATTGTAGATTGGATGTTGAGCTTCAGTTTTTTTGGGTTGTTCATATATCTTAATTAGTTGTTGTTTCCTTAAATTGTATGGCATAACTTTATATGACAGAACTATTTGTCTTTATGCTTTTCTTTCTTGCTGCAACTATAAACGCCATTGTCATCTTGCTTCTGATGTCTTTGGCAGCACCTAGAGGGCTCTTGGCTCCTTGTTAGATGTAATTGGTGTTTTGAGTTCGAGCTTAAACATTATTATAATTTGATGTACATATACATTTTCAATTTAGATCATGCATAATACTATGTTGAATTTGTAAAACTTATGTGACTGCAAGATACACACTTTATTTATCTATCTGAATTCTCTAACTTTTGTTTCTAGGGATGCAGTTGTTCTTGCTCCTTTGACAGTATCTTATTTAGCATAGATAATATGACCTGATGTTCAATAATGCCAGGGAGAAATATAAGCTTATGTCCTCCAATTCTTCTTTTACAATTTTTTTATTTAAAAAAGTTGTAACGGTGTTACATTATAAATTTAAAACTACAAAACAATACAACAATGCAAAATCAACTGATTTATTAGTGTTACAATTTCAAGGATAAAGGACTAAAAAAGCAAGAATAAAAGATGATAAACTGATCATGTATCTTTTATTCAATAGTCTGGTGCCCTTTTATTAGCAAATACATTAAGTCATCAACAACATGAAAAACTGACTTAGAAAAACTGATTCTAAATTAACTACTATAAATTTGCAACGTACAGTAGAATGGACTACCCTTGACGAACTGAAACAACCAAAACAGATAACAAAGACTATGTCACTATTTGACTTATTCAACAATTAGAACAAATATAAAGCAACATGTAGGATGACATGGTTTCATACATAGCAATTGGGAGGCAAATGTGGTTTAACCAGAATCTCCAACGGAGTAGATTTTATTTCTTTGTATCCTTATCATACTCATGTCTCAATCCAACACCCAGCCAAGCTTCCTATACCACTTTTATATGAATGGCAATGGTAATTACACTGCTAACAGTAACTACCAAAACAACCTCAATACCCTTTTGTCCAACCTCTCTTCTAACACACAGATTGACAATATTTATGGCTCTTACTCTATATTTTAGGCCACAGGTACTGCAGGTGTTTTTGTTCTTATAACAACGTGATTTTGTTTTTTTGTTGTGAGCTTCTTTTCGTGTGGGAGGAGGGGTTGTGTTAAGAATGGTTTAATGGTATTGAGTCTATTGACTTTATGCATCAATTGATGAGCGATGACAATTAATTTATAACTATTGAAGCTTACTTAGGACACCTAGCTTGATGCTTAATAATCATTCTTATAGCTAGAATTCCAAACCTCCCATATCAAAAATTTAAATAACTAGTATACTACAAGCTGGACTGGGATAAGATCAAGTCAGGAAAATAGGAACACGAGTAAGAGATTCTTTCCATGAGCAACAGGAGGAAAAAACATATTATAACTACAAAATCATTCCCCAAAAGCAAAGCTGAAAATGAATTTTTATACTTACTACTTTGACAAACAATCCTTAACTCAATCATTAAAGATCACAAATGCATGAAATTCAAGGTCATAAAAGATAATGGACTAAGAATATCAGTAGGTACCGCTAACACACCACAGTTATCAAATTAATCTAACCATCAATTAACAACACAATCTGAAAAAAAAAATAACATGCTCCACAAGTCAACATTACTTTAACCGAAACCCATTTAAAAAAAATCAAATATTAGAAATTTGAAGGCCAAATAACTCAAAAATAAATATTTCATTAACTAGGAAACAATTAAGAAAAAAAATCACAAGAGGGTCACCTCTAGACTAGCTCAATCCACCAAAAACAACCCAACAAATATTAATTAAATATAGTGCGATGAAGGGCTTGGAATTTGTCAAACCAGATTCACTCACATTGCATTGCTATTTTTCAGGCCAAATGTTCAAACAGAAAAAAAGGCAATGGAAAAAGAAGCTAACATGGGCTTACTCGTGGAGCAGAGGTAGAGGCAGGGGCTGCGACCTCGTGATGGTTGGATTTGGAGCTGCGACCTACGACAGGTGGCGCGACGGTGTTGCGACAGTGGCCCAACAGTGGGAGAGAACACAAGAGGGAGAGGGAGAGGGAGATCTAGGTGGCTTTGAGTGTGAGGGAGAAGGTGAGGGAGAGGGAGAGGGAGAGCACGAGAGAGAGAGTGTGTGTGAGAGTGAGAGTGCGAGTAAGAAGGAGAATGTGAGTGAGAGGAGGGGTACTGTTATGTGGGTGGGGTTCTGCTAAGAGTGAGAGGGAGAGCACGAGAGAAAGTGAGAGAGAACACGAAAATGAAGGTGAGAGAGTGAGAAGGAAGATGAAGAATATGTAAAAATTTAGAATTCTTTAAAATATTTTAGTTAAAATATTTATCAAGTTTTGCGAGGAATTTGCGACGGAAATATCCCTAGCTAACATTTTATCAGTTTAGCGAGAGGAACTTTCCCTCGCAATTCTCTCACTAATTTTAGCGAGGAAAATTAACCATCGCAATTCTCTCGCTAAAATTAGCGAAAGATATTTTCCCTCGCAATTCCCTCGCTATTAACTCGCTATTTATCCCTTCAATTTTATTTTTAAAATTTAGCAAGGAGTCAGAGTTCCCTAGCTAATCCCTAGCAATTCCCTCGCTAATTAGCGAGGGATTAGTGAGGGAAATTTTCCCTCCCAAATTTCCATCGCTAAATCGTAAATTTCTTATAGTGACATTATCAACAACATCCTCAACCTGATCACTCTGAATATGATTATGCACATCATCATGATTGCCAAAGTCAACTACATCAGGCATATGAGGCTCAAGAACTGGATCAATATCAATCAAACCATCAGTGCTCGGAGACTTTGATTTTCTTGTCTTATCAATATCTTTAATGGTCTGATCCTTCATGAAAATAACATCACGACCTTTGACAAGCTTCTTCTCAACTGGATTATACAATCTATAACCAAACTTATCATGACTATAGCCAATGAAGATGCACTACCTAGTCTTGACATCCAACTTGGATCTCTCATCTTTGGACACATGTACAAATACTTTACACCCAAAGACACGTAAGTGGTCATAGGAAACATCATTTTCATACCACACTCTATCAGGAACATTAGCCTGCAAAGCAATAGTAGGAGATAAATTAATAACATGTGTAGCAGTATACAAAGTCTCTCCCCAAAAAGATCCAATAACTTTGCTTCAGAAAGCAAACATCTAACTCTTTCCATCAATGTCATGTTCATCCTTTCTGCCAGGTCATTAAGCTGAGGAGTCTTAGGGGGCGTCTTCTAGTGTCTAATACCCTACTATCTACAGTGCTTATCAAATGGTCAACAATATTCACCACCATTTCAGTGCGAATACATTTCAGTTTCTTCCATGTTTCTCTCTCAACATAAACCTAAAACTGCTTAAAGACACCAAGCACCTAGTCCTTAGTCTTCAAAGTTTCCTTGAATGGTCATTAATGAAAGTCACAAAGTAAAGTGCACCACCAAATGTTCTAGTCCTCATTGGACCACAAAAATCTGAATGCACCAAGTCAAGCACCTTTGATTTCCTAGAAAGAGGATGTCTCTTGAAAGAGACTTTGTTTTGCTTCCCAGGCAAATAATGAGTATATTTTTCTAATCTTGCACCCTTCAAACCTGAAAGTAGATTCCTTTTGGCCAAAGTATCAAGTCCCTTCTCACTAATGTGGCTAAGTCTCTTGTGCCATAACTCTGACTAGTTATCACACTCAACTATATTAGCAGCATCAACAGAAACTGAAGCATTGGTCTAGTACAAACCTGAACACTTCTTTCCATGTGCCACAACCAAAGAACCCTTAGTGAGTTTCCATTGTCCACCACCAAAGGTACTAAAATAGTCATCATCATCAAGAACACTAGCAGAAATCAGATGCAAACGGATGTCTAGTGCGTGTCTGACATTTTTCAAAATCAACTGTCTCATTACTGATTTCCAAACAAACATTGCTAATGCCAATCACCTTTGACATACCATCGTTACCCATCTTCAAAACCCCATAATCATTAGGAGTATAAGATGTGAAGAAATCATTCTTAGATGTCACATGAAAACTGGCACCACTGTCAACAACTCAGCTGGTCTCATCACAAGTAACATTAATCAAATTTTCATCACAGATAATCACAAGATCTCCTCTAGTAGTGGCAACAACATGATCATCATTGTCATTATCCTTCTTTTGTTGCTTGCCCTTGTTCTCTTTTTTCCATTGGTATCAAAACCTTTGGACATGCCCATTTTTACTAAAATAATGACACTCAAGGTTTTTGTATTTAGACCTTGATTTGCTTCTACTCTTACTTCTGCCTCTATTGCCTTGTCCTTGATCCCTCTCAATGCTTCTCCTCATGTTTTTAGTAATCAAAACCTCTGATTGTGAAGAGGATGCTTGTTGAGTGCATCGTCTGACTTCTTCATTCAAAACAGCAGTCTTTACATAATTCATGGTCACAACACCTCTAGGAGCAAAACTAGTCAAAGTGGCTATGAGATTTTCCCAAAAATCAAGTAGAGTATTAAGCAACCAAAATCCTAAAATTTTATCTTCAAATTTCACACTCAAGTCGAACAACTGGTCAAAGCATCCCTGAAAATCACTCAAGTGATCAGAGATAGAACTACCATCCTTGTAACTCAAGTTCATAGCCTACTTCAACAAAAACAATTTATTGTTCCCAGATTTAGAGGCACACAAAGTCTCAAGTTTCTCCCACAAAGTTCTGATATGTGAGTCATTAGCAATATGATTCAAAACATTATCATTTACCCATTGTCGAATAAAGCCACAAACCATCTCATGCTCAAAAGCCTAATCTTCATCAGATTTAGCCTCAGGCTTTTCACTAGCAAACACCAGTAAATGTGACTTTTTCACAAATAATGAATCTTTCATCTTTCCTTTCCACTTGTGGTCATTTGTGTCATTCAAACCAATCATTTTACTGTAATTAGGCTCCATCATTCAATCAAGCAAACAAATAAGTAAATTTCTCTGATATCAGCTATTGGGAAAAAAAGAAATGTCTACACAGCGGAAGCAATAACACACAAATGAGCAATAAAACATTTTTCGCTTGAAAGAACCTGTAAGGAGCAAAATATATAACTAACCAAAATATCCACCAAAAGATATATCCAAGAATGTACAAAAATAAATAAGAAAAGAGAATACATATAATTTTAACGTGAAAAACCCCCTTCAATGTGAGAAGTAAAAACACGGGACCTAGTCTAGAAAAATCTCCACTATAAAAATTAATGAATACAACAAAGTGTCTCCCAACAAATAAGGATATCACAACGGCCACTACTCACTACCAACAAAGTGGAAATCAACAAAGTAACATAGCTCAAAACCCATAAAGGAATACAAATAGCCTAACAAGTAGAGATGGAGAAATAAAATTTTGACTATACAAGTAGAAGTTCACGATACAAGGAACATCATACTGAAAAATCATCTAAATTGGACCACAAATAACCACTCAATCTAAACACGAAGATCAGCTCACGAAACTTTCTCCTCTTTTCTCTAACGACGGCACTATGCTTTTCTAATAAAGGGAGATAGGTTTTGAAACCTTTTAAAAACCTTTTCTCACTCACATGCTCCACCAAAAAACATCACACACTTTTTTTTCTCTTTCTAACTTTATGGCATGGGCTCACTTAGTTGGACCCACACTACAATATATTCTACCAATGCCAAATCCTTGCTTCTTAGAAAATTGTTTGCCTTTATCTTCTTTGTAAACAAATCTAGTGGGAAGTTCAGTATATATAATATTTCTAACTTCTAGGTAAGCTTTATTTGCCTCCATCCATCCCAAAAACATTGATTTCTTCATGTCAACTCTATCTTTAACTTCCCAAACAATCTCTTTATCTTTATACACAACACTTTGTTCATTTGAAAGATCAAATGACAATTTGACAAGAGGCTCTCTATAATATATGTCAAATCCAAACATTCTCCAAATTGCCTCATATGTGGATATGTATCTACAATCATAATAATTTTTTATTTCATCAAAGACTTCATTAGAATCTTTAGACTAATAAGTACGAAACAAAAAAAAGTGTGACTCCATCATTCCCCTTGTGAACATAATTGAATAGGTACTTGATTAAACTTGTTTGACATGTATACTCAACATTAATGTGAGCTCTATATTTAAGAAGTCGCTTTGAATTATACGAGACAATGTACTTATTATTCAAAACACGCTTCTTCCTTGTGATAATTCTTCTATCATCTCTTCTCCTGTATTTAAGAAAACCTTTATCTTAAATAATCATTCTGGCCTTGAAATCTTTGAGAAAGTTTTTAGAGCACTTTCCACTATCGTCCACAGAGATATTGTATTTTGTGATCCACAGGATCCATGAACCAAATATTTTTACTGAATCTTTTCTTTAAAGTCTATATTACATTGATGTTTGTTGTTTTTGTCCAAAACTAACCTAACCAAACATATTATTAAAATAATATTTTAAATTTTAGTAAGGGAAAACTCTAAAAAACTCCCATTATACAATACGCCATGTGTACTTTAGTCCTGTTACTTCAAAAATCTACAAAAAGGACATGTTACTTTGCATTTTGTGCAAAGAAGTCCAAAATGGTAATAGACGTTACATTTTGGATGGAAACGCAGACGTACGTTGCACGTGCACGTCTGAAATGGTGGCCCCCAAACACAGTCTTTTTTTTCGTCCCACCCAAACCCTAGAACTCTAGAACATACACCATTGCACCACCATGGCAACAAATCTCATCACTCAACCACCCAAGCCAGCGAAACCAAACCATTATTCACCACCTTCTAGCCACCAGCCGTCAACCCTATCACGCAAAAACTTAAAACTCATATCTGCGACTGGGCGGCTGAGACTCAGGCGACTAGGTTTGGGCGACGCGATGGAGCTCATGGGTTGCTGATCTAGAACAGGTTCTGAACAGTGGGTCGTATGGGTCACGGCTGGCTTGGAACAATGGAAGGCGGTGGCTCGCGGTGGTGGTTCGCGCGAGGTGGATCTGGGTTTCTGGGGGTTCTGTTTTGGAGCGTGATGAAGGCATGGTGAAGACAGATCTAGCGTGGTGAAGGCAGAGCGGCAGTGATAGTGGTTGACAGTTCGAGGTTTGGGTGGTTGGACGGCGACTGCACGGTTCTGGTCCGAGGTTGAAGAAGACCGTGCTTGGCAACACTCAATTCAGACGCGCACATGCAACGTACGTGCGTGTTTCCATCCAAAATGTAATGTCTGTTACTATTTTGGACTTCTTTGCACAAAATGCAAAGTAATAGGTCCTTTTTGCACATTTTTGAAGTAACAAGACCAAAGTGCACATAGCGTATAGTACAAAAGAGTTTTTTAGAGTTTTCCCTTTTAGTAATTGTTTAGAAATAAGTGTAGCATATTGTGCTAGTGACATATTAACAAAAAATTGGTGATAGTAATACTATGTTGCTTATTAAAAGTGGTTAGAGGAAATTTTGTCAATCTTTCATGATGTGATGTACAACTAAATTTATCATTTAGGTTATATAATCATGTTTTAACTCATACCCAAAAAAAATAAAAACTTAAAGTTCCATTTATAATAAATAACACTTTTAGGAGCAGGTTTAAGAGGAAAGAAAAACAACATTATGAAAATAACAAACTAAGAAAGGAGAAGAAATGAAGTTCATAGGTCACCAAAAAGATAAATTCCTGTAAGTAATGATAGTAACGTTCTTTTATTTATTTTTGAACTTCAAACAAAGCTTGATCTAAATATGAATTAATTTCCACATACTCCACCTGGTCCTCCAAATTGGAGAGAATAACCAACCTCTTTTTTTAAATCTCCATAGTATTCAACACCAAAGCAATTTGGTTTGTCAGTGAATGTTTTTGTGAGATACACATTAGGTCCATAATCTTTTCTGGATCTGGATTCATTTTGATATGCAACATGCCTAAAATAACATGCATGAATAAAATTTTTGTCAGGAAAGTATCCAGATCCCATTGTAGGACTAGGAGTACCCACAGGTGTCATTGTGTTCCCACCCCACCCCACTTGATCTGCTGTGATCATATTAGAGAATAAAGCCGCTGGAAAATATCCAACATTGGTGTTGACCATACGTAACCACCAATTTTTGGTATTTGGGTCCTGTATACATCCATAAACTTTGGTGAATATACCATAGGTAGCCTTTATATATCACATAAAATTTGTCCTTATATTTACTTAAGAATTTATGGTTGGGAAGTTAAATGAATTTTAACCCTATATAAGTTGTATATAATTATATATTTTCTTATTGTGAAAATTCTATAGTATGAGCATGACCTGTGAAAGAGAAACTAGTAGCTCAGACATCGGTCCACCATAGACAGATGTATTAGTCACTTGTGCCCCGATATAAATTTCTTTGTCAATCTGAACAAAACCTTGACACCGTATATTGTAGCATCCTGTCTTCTTAAAATTATCTGACTATCATTTTGAACATCAAATGAAAAATAAGATTTAAAACAAATTTGAAAATATTCACAAAAAGCAAATAATTTAGTAAAAAACATTATATATGAACAAATTGAGCATCTTTATATTATAAGAGAAATTCTTGTATAAACCTGAAGCACCCAAGTTGCGTGCACCAAGCCATTCAGAACTTAACATTTTGATAAATCTTTATACTTTTAATTGTGTGGTACAAAGATTTATGTAAATGTTAAGTGCTGATTGGTTTGGTGCACCCAACTGAGTGCTCTAGGTTTATGCAAAAATCTCTGTAAGTAATGATAAAAAAATGTAAATAAACATTTCCTTACCGTCCATAATGAGTAAATATAAGTTGCATCATCGCCATATAATTGTGGAGACACCTGACACCAATGTATAGGATAAATTAGGTAGTGTGTTCTATATCATCAAATTAACAAAATTGACCAGCCATATACATATATTTTTTTAGAAAAAAAATATTATGATAAACAACAACAACAACCAAGCTTTTTCTCACTAGGTGGGGTCAGTTACATGGATCAAACGACGTCATTGTACCTTATCATAAACCAAGTCTTCAGAAATGTCATTCAAATCTAAATATTTAAAAAAATATTATGATAATTGTATAAATTAAAACTCACGTGCCATCCAGCAATAATTTTATTAGTACCATCTGCGTGTCCATTTTGAACCCATATATGAGAAGCGCTTGTTTGGCCTTTCTTAACTCTTGGATTATAGACGCTATTAGTTCCACTGACTTCGTAATAGGGAGAACCAGGTATTGTTATAAGAACTACTTCTGCAACCTTCAAATTCAATAGATTCACATAACTAATCTAAAATTGAAACAGTAGTTGCGATTTACATAAATAAACTAAGATTAATTGAAATTTAGTTGTAAAAGAGAAAACTTACATGACTACCAGGGTTGTCTTGAGTTAGGATGTGAGTATTTAATAATGATTTGGCTCGAATAAGGTCTTTTTTTTGTTGTCCTCCGAATAGGAACAGTTCCTGTTGGACACAAGTCCTTCTTAAGCCTAATTATAGGCTTTGCTCGTGAATTATTAACACTTGCTTTTGCTATTGTTTGCTGAAAGCTAGGCTTTCTCTACAATTAATGAAAGTAAAAATAGACATTAAAAGAAAAAATATATCAAAGAAAGAAGACTAAAAATTAACCGTATCAGAGTTTGTTCCAATTGTGGGTATACCTGTAACTTATGATTCTTCAATAAGGGATGGTAAAAAGCTGGTTGCTTGTTGATATCAATGCAATCAACAATGTACCCAAACTTTGTCTATAGATACCAAAATCCAACAAAAAAAAATATTAAAACCCACATATGAAATCAAATTAAACAAAAGGAAGTGCATGGTGATATATAAGAAGGGCAAGGAATACATGGATACTCTTGACTGGAAGTTTGTTGATGATCTTTAGTTGTCTCTCCAATTCTAATTCTTCTTTCAGTGTACTTTGCATCCCATTAACTCTTTGGCTGCAACTGCTAGTTGCCAGACACATGAAAAAAAATAATATATTGATCATTTTCGCAATTATCTTCCCGAACAAAATGACTTATGATCAATTTCATTTTAGTATTGCCTATTTATAAGACCAAACAATAGATATTGCCTATTTATGAAAATATATATATATATATATATTGCAAATTTTGGATTATTTTTTAGGATGACTAGGCCATAATGTGATTGCCTTAACGGGGCACATTGTCTAAGCTTTTAATGGCAGATGTCAATCTATCTATCAACATTAGTAAACTGAGCAATTTTAGTAATACACTCTTTTGGATATATTTTTTTAATATTTATTTTATTATTAGTTCACTTCATATACTTAAAATGATTATTAAGAGAAAAATACTAAAAATACTTATTTTTAGACTAATAATAAAATTAAGGGTTGAAAAAAATATACAAAAGATTGTTGTCAACGTTCCTATAGTCAAATTACCTTAAAAAACAATTATTAATAACATTAAATGCAGCCAAATTACCTTAAGGAGCAATTATTAATAACATTAAATGCTTAGTGATAACAATAATAATATAGATGCTTTGAATGATCATTTGATTTTCAAAATTCAAAGAGAGAATGCAATAAAGATGGCTGAAAAATTTGGAGAAGATATGTGATATAGTCCAAAACAAGATGATTCACACTAAGCAATTTTAACAAGATGAGTGTTAACAATATATATTCTTTTGAATATTTTTTTCAATATTTATTTTACTATTGATTCACCTCATAAATTTGAAAGAATTTAGCAACACATATGTCCTTTAGATATTTTTTTAACACTTATTTTATTATTGACTCATCTCATATACTTTAAATGATTATTAAGAAAAGAATACTAAAAATATTTGTTTTTAGACTAATAATATAATTATTGAAAGGAATATGCAAAAGATTGCTGTCATCAACATTATTCCTATAGTCAAATTACTTTAAGGAGCAATTATTAATAGCATTAAATGTTGAGTGATAATAACAATAATATAGATGCTTTGAATGATCATTTGATTTTCAAAATTCAAAGAGAGAATTAAATAAAGATGGCTAAAAACTCGAAGAAGAAATGTGATATAGTCCAAAACAAAATGATTCACACAATGCAGCTTCAATAATATGAATGTTAGTAATACATTTTTTTGAATATTTCTTTTAATATTTACTTTATTATTAATTCACTTCATACATTTGAAATGATTATTAGAAGAGAGATACTAGTAATACTTGCTTGTAAATCAATAATAAAGCAAATGTTAAAAGAAGTGTTCAAAAAAGTGTATTATTAGCATTTCTCGCTTCAACAATATTCAATGCTTTGAGACTAAGGAAGATAGATTAGGCAAATTGTTACACGATAACTCATATCTGGAAGTTATATTAGACTCTGACTAATTTAAAATTGAATTGAGTCAAACCACAAATATATAAAATTCTCTCAACGTTGATTTTTTTATTCATAAAACTCGAATATATAACTACACTCGAATATGAAACAATGTATATTAGCAATCTCCACATTTTTGCTTTGGACAAAAAAAATCAAAATTCCTCTTTACAAAATAATTAGTATTTAGGATATTTTAATAATTTAAGATCATTAACTTTAATGAAGAAAGAGAATGATAAATCCTAATATTAATAGGGAGAGAAAATAAAAAAATACTATAACTTTAATGAAGATTTTAATGATGAGACAGAATTTGAATTTTTTATTAAATAAAAAAATAAGAAAGATGAAAAATAACTAATTTAATTATTTTATATAAATAAAAATTAATTATACATAAAAAGTTATAAGATTATTTTTTTGGTACATAAATTTATGAAATAATTTTATCATATATAAACAATATATATAATATACTTCAATTATGGATATTGTATATACTTTAAAGTAAGTATAATATATCCATATTATTTTTTAACATTATGTATAATATATTTAATTATTTTTTAAAATTACAAAATGTTATATATTACAAATATTTGAATAGCATTATAAATTTAATAGTATAAAACGTTGGATTAAGAACGTATTTTATATGTTTAAGGTTTAATAATTGAATTAAAATACTTTATGTATATGAATTAGTATTTTACGAAGAAAAATTACATAACTTTTTAAATATATATAGAGGACTGAAGATTACATTATTCAATTTAATTAAAATATCTATATTTAACGTCTTTTAATCAGGTAACTTTTTAATTACGTATATCAATAAATTATATATACAAATCTTATTATTTTATAAAAATAAAAATTATGTAATTAATAAATTTTATTTTTGTAAAACAATTAAAATTTTTAATTATGTATACAAATTTAATTGTTTTATAAAAAAATTACATGATTATATAATTTTTTTATAAAATAATTAAGTTCGTTATTTTTTATTTTTTTCTTTTGTATTATTTGATAAGGAGTCAAATTCTCTCTTATCATTAAAATATATCTTATATTATCTTTTTTTATTAAATTTAATAATTTTAAGTTACTATAATACCCTTAATACTAAGTTACTTTATGAAAAAGAATTTTGGTCTTTTTGTCAAAAATAAAATGTAGAGGTTGTTAACACCTATATGAAGGTGCAGAGGTTGACAATTTATATATATATATATATATTTCATAAGAAATTCTTCAAGTCTCCATGGTTAAGCCAAGCAGCTTTGAATCTGAAAGGGCGATATTTTCTCGAATTGCACACTTTGGTAGCTTTGATGAGGAGTGGGTGATGGTTGTTAGGAAGCGAAAGAGCTTAGAACAGAAAATGTGTAAGAACATAACATGAATAGGAGGAGAAAGACTCTCAACAACATCATTCATTTTTTTGAGGCTTACTTACACATATAAAAAGCATTATCAGTTGCTACAAGTTACGAACTGCTCACCTGACTTAACCCTTAAAACAAGGAATATCTATACATTTCAAAAGACAAACATAACTAAAACCATTTACTACAATATCTTCTGCCACTACCATGACAGCAACCATGCTTCTATTACACTGCGTTTGGTTGGAGAGAAAAAGAGCGGAAAGAAAATGGGAGAAGAGAAAACAAGATAATTTTGATATTTTCTCTGTTTGGATGAGAGAAGAAAACAGAGCAGAAAGAAAATAAAGCCCGTGGGACTCACAAAAAAATTTTCTCACCTCTGATGCGAAAAAAACTGGAGAGAACAAAGCAAAAGTTGTAAATTTTCACATACGCTCATACTTTCTTGATTTATGTTCCACCCTTTCTCTCATATCTGTTATCAAAGCTCCTTCATCCAAATGCTCAAGGCCCTTATGCCCGTTGCCGTTTACTGCATCGGCATTGCCTTTAAGAAAAAGTCTTACAAAAAACGACACCATGCTCAACATGCTCTCCATCTCCCTCGGCGTCGGCATCGCCGCTTACGGCGAAGCCAGATTCGATACCTGGGATGTCATCCTCCAACTCGGTGTTGTCGCCTTCGAGGCCACCAGGTTGGTCATGATCCAAATCTTGCTTACCTCCAAAGGGATCTTGTTGAATCCTATTACCTCCTTGTACTACGTTGCACCCTGTTGTTTGTTGTTCTTGTCAGTGCCTTGGATCTTTGTGGAGTACCCTGTGTTGAAGGAGACTTCCAGTTTCCACTTTGATTTCGTGATCTTTGGGACTAATTCTCTGTGTGCGTTCGCTTTGAACCTTGCGGTGTTTTTGTTGGTGGGAAAGACTTCGGCTTTGACCATGAATGTGGCTGGGGTGGTCAAAGATTGGTTGTTGATTGCGTTCTCTTGGTCGATTATTAAGGACACTGTGACCCCATCAATTTGTTTGGATACGGGCTTGCGTTCTTGGGTTGTAACTATTGAGCAGGACCAAGCGGCAACCAATACAATTGGTCACAAACAACCAGTTTAATTGAAGAGTTTGGTCCTTGAAGCTACAAACAGCCACGAACAATAGCTTCAAAAGCTCGAGGTGGTGTGGGGTGAGGGTTGGCAGTAAGGGGGAAAGGGTGAGGGGAGAGATAATCGGTCATCTCCTTCTTTTATTATTTTTAAATGTTTATTATAATATTAAGAAAACTAAATAGATAGGAAGCAAAAATTTTGGTAAAGAAATTTATGTTTATGTTATTTCTTGAAATAACATTTTGTCATTTTCTTTTAAAAAAATAAAATATACGGTTGCTTTGTTTGTTTAAGTAGGACTATGTGTATGTAAATTTTTTAAATTTATGGTCATGTGCTAGCTTCATTTCTAAATTTGTTACAAAAAAATTAATAAATTATTTATAGCTAAATTTTATAATTTAGAAGTTATTAAATTAAGCTTTACAATTAATATTTATTATAAAATTATTTTTTATGAAATTTATAAAAAATGTTTAAAAATAAAATAGCAAGTAAGATATATATATATATATATATATATATATATATATATATATATATATATATATATATATATATATATATTACCACAATCATACATATGTCATTTAACATAATTATAATTTTTTCTTTTTAATCTTTCTACAAAACTTTCATTTTCTTTCTATTCATTTTCTCTTCATCCAAACATGCAAAGAGAAAATGTATTTTTCTATTCATTTTCTCTTCTCTTCATTTTCTTTCTTCCCATTTTCTTCTCATTTTCTCTCCTCATCCAAACAAAGGCTTAAAGTCTTTACTAACTATAGTAAGCTTTGTCAGCTTTCAACACTCATCCTTGATAAGCTTGCTGCAAACGCCTAGCTTTTCTCCTAGTTTTGAAAAATCTGGTCCTGGGTGGGGTGTCTGCAAAATCTACACCAAGCAATCTGATTTCATTTACAATTGATGAAATTCTATCAGGGTACTTAGAGATTGTTTCCTCATTAATTTAGATTCTATCATCTTGGCATTTTTACTAGATAAAAATATTTCAAATTTCAACCGATATCCAATCTTGTCCCAATACGGGGCCTTTGTGAGAACATCTGCAATTTGGTACTAGTGAATCATGTCCTCTTTCATTACAGCTTGCCATTTAACTAATTGAGCAGCTTCTTTTTATAGTTGGCTGGTTCAAGCAATGCAGCATTGCATCTGCTATAAACCTCATTCTAACAACAAAATCATCATCAAGATCAGCTTCTTGATCTTCAGTTGTATCTTCAAATTCGTGAGCATTCTGTCTTATTGTACTGCTATCATTGTTAACAAGCTTTGCCTCCATCTTGTCCCAATTCCATTGTTCCTTTTGTTGGCAATCTATATAATAAATGGACTGGCACTATTTACTATTTCTTACATTTGACAACAGAATGGGGAGGACTGCAGGAGCGATTGATTACACAAGGTTTTTTTAGGACTTCCACACAATTTGCTTTTTTTTTTTTTTCAGGACCAACATTGTAAATTCCAACTTTCACATAAAACCCTCTTAAACAGGTTGTCAATCTCAGCCCTTTATACAATAGTCCTCATAATCAATGGTTGCAATTGTCTGGTGCATCCATGCGCATTATTTTAAGGTGCATGAAAGACGTCACCTCCTTTGTTACATTGAGGAAGTGGTAATAGAAGCAGCATTCTGTAAATGAGATCTTGGATTTAACTTTGAGGAAGTAAAAATAATCAGACGGACTAGAAACTACAACCAGGCAAAAATTTAGGATCACTACCAGTCTCACATTTTCCTGTAATGAATTAAAGGTGGTATTTTGTAATAGAATATGATTTAAATGAGTCCCAGTTTTTGGTGTACGAGATGTCGAAAACGTTAATTTTTTTAAAATATCCTAATGCAAAATTATAAAAAAAATTCACTGATTCATTAATTTTTTTTTTTTCGCATGCCCCCTAATTGCGACAATATTAAAGGGCATAATCTCACAACAATGCCAGTAAAGATTCTTGGTCAAAAGACCAAAAAATACACTGTATGCCAAAGAACATAATGCATATCTAGGAATAAGGCTAAATACATGCTGATTGTAACTGGTAACTTTCAAGAGTCACTCACCACAGCAGCACTTGGTAAGATCCGGAAAAAAGACAATATCTTACAATACAATTGGCTGAATGCTTAGAGTGACTACGGATACTACGCAGGAAGAAATTGCAATTTATACAAATAAAAAAGAAAATAATAGTCAAAATCAATATAATCTGACAACTTAAAAAATCACCCATTTAAATCATTCCTAACAAGATGTATTTCAAAGCACATTGTAGAAGATTCAAAATAAAGCCACGGAAAGAACTGCTTTTGTACAAGGTGCCCAACAGGCCAACAGCAAATCTTGGTAGATATTAGAAAAGAAAAAAAATAGAGTCTCGCCAATCATGAGATGTGCATAGCCTCAGTATGATAGGTCTCCAGTTCCTTGTCAAGTTCCTCAGCTGACTTCTCAACAGCATCCTTTTTCCCACGACCTCGGCCTCCACCCCTGCCATGTCCACGGCCTCGACCACGTCCAATTCCACTCCCACGCCTTGCACCACCACGACGTCCACTACTGTATAAAAATAAACAGCAAATGGTAAGTCTCTAGTAAATAACTCCAATGAGATAAAAGATAACATGTCTTTTTACACCATATAGACTACAGAAAAACAGAAGCAGTGGGGCATTTTTGGCATGTATAATAGCAAGCTACTAGACAACAGTTACCCCTCTTGAGCAAAATTTACTATGGCTTCTGGAACTAGTGAAGTTAACCTACATTTAGGCATATCCTACCCGGAAGCATCATATGCTAAAAAGAAACGGCATATACTGTCAAGAAGCATCATTAGTAAGATTACAGTTTCCTTCAGGGTTAGACACCAATTTAATACAACAGCATTACCTAATCTTCTTTTGACTATGGAAATAAAGTTCATTTACAGAGAAAAATACAATTGCCTGAACAAAGGAAGGAAAATCTTATCTCATTTGTAAGATTTTTTCATCCCAGATTCAATAACTTCGTGAAAATTAAGTTTAAAAGAAAGTATGCATGTATGCACTCATCTCTATATCTGTCAACACAAGTGAAACTTCTAACAATGTGCAGAATTTATTTGCCCAATTAACGCACAAAACATGTGACACTTCCATTCCAAAGAGATCCTTATACTTTTAACAACTAATACATACAGGCTTCTATTGGTCATTTGCTTTTTATGCCATTAACAACTAACACATTTTCTTTTTGATAAAAGAAATATCATTAAATTAGAAAGATAAAGTAAACAGGCAGAGGATATGAAATCCTCCCAAAAAAAAAAAGAATGAAACATCAAACAGGGCTTGCCAATCTCTTTGCATACTCACCAGCGAGTCCTTTAAAGAGCACAACAAAAACACTTAGTCATTACTAAACAAGAGATCCTTAAACACAGTTCAAAAGCCATATGACCTAAATCTTTTTATATTAATATGACATATAACACAAAAAAAATTGATATATCATTCATTCAATTTCTATGAAGTTCAATACACAAATTTCAGCAGAAAGCAAAATATATAGCAAATTACACTATTCATTAATGATATAAAAAACTTACCCAGTACCACGACTAAGCACAGCAGGACCTCCGGTTCGACCTCCTCCAGACCTGCAACATCTCTTACATCAGCACACAATCCAAAATAATATTTATTGTCTATCAAAAATGGTAAGAGATGAATGATTTAAAGAGAAAAAAAAAATCGTACAATTGTAGGTTAAAAAAATATTTGCCACGTTTTAAGCATATAGTTTTAACTATTTTTTCAGAATTCCAAAAGAACATGCACTAATTACACAACACGTGCACACATACACAGAAATATTCATATTCATATTCATATATCTCTATGCTCAATTGGAATAACATACGTCATTACAACTGTCCTCTTCTTCTGCCCATTTACTCCAGTGACATTTATTCGAGCAGTTATAGGCAATTCAGCATTGACGCCAACAATCTCAATCTTCATGGGCTTTCCATCCAAAAGCACATTATTATATCGTTTAAGAGCAGCAAATGCGTCACTTCTTCTAGTATAGACAACTTCAGCTGAACCCTGTAATCCAGTAAAAGATATTAAAGATCCAAATAAAAAGAAAATGACATCTGTATTGTTGACAAATAACAAGTTAAGATGCATAAACCATAACTGCTAAACATAGTATTTTCTGTAACATATATCTTCCCAACAGTTAACAGACTTTGACAAGAATCTCAGACTTTCAAGCCATAACAATTAACAAACCAACAGAAAAATCAACTTTGTTGCTCAACATAACCTGTAACAATTTCATGTAGTAGCCCCCATAACCATGAGTATTAAATCGTGAATTAGCAAGCCAATTTTCTGAATTGCAAAAGATTCAAGACTCAATGTTAAACACAGCATAAAATATGCATCTTCTACATAATAACATATGATTCAATCATTTAAAAGTGACAAATATCAACATTCAAATCAAAGCCAAATAAATTCATCATATATTAGAAAGTTAAAAGTCTAAACTTCAAGTAAATAAAGATTCATATCATATTGTCTAATAAAATTTTAAAAACAAAAATCACTACTTTAATCTCTAATCATCATCTCCAAGATCAATATCATCATCACTTAGTTCATCCTCCTCCTGCAAAAACCCAGCAGCAAGCCACGATGTATTCTTCTTCTTCTGTTGGAGACAATAGATTATAGGTACGGGACCATAGTCATTAAACTAAAAGGAGTAAGACCATAGAGTTAGGGTTTCAGCTTTCAAGAGAGTCATGGGGCAATCTTAAAAATAGGGTGAATTGGGAAGATGGTTTGTTACAATATATGAATCAGAAATATATATATATATATATATATATTGCCCTTTCCCTCCCTTTATCCCAAAAAAAGCCAAGAAGGGGGAAATCGAGCCACTTTTACAGTCAAGCCATGCAGGATACGAGCTAGATCCTGTCACAACCCAGCTAGAAATTATGAGTTCAGAATCATTCCAACTTCCAATTGACCAGAATTGCAATTCTAGCAATTCTGGAGTAAAAGGAGTCATCCACTGATTCGACTCCCTCCAAGGATGACACAGAATTCCAACTACAGTACTGTCCAAAACTTCAATATTTGAACAACTTCACAAAAAGGATATGAAGATTTTTTTTATGAAAAAAGGAGTAAGAAAATCATATAAGTTGCACATAATTTATAATTTGATTGATGTTTAACTTCTCCCCAATAAGACAGATTACTGAAATGGTTCTGTGTCAAATGCCAATCCATGTTGGCATGTAGTTAAAATGGGAAAGAAAATGCAATACTAGCCAATTAAATTGTAGGAATATTTGTTACATTGTAACACTCTGTCCACCCAAAATTCAATACTTACACTTGGATGTCCATTTCTATCATAATGAACTGCATAGCGCTTCAAGTCTCCAATCTCAGAGAAAAGTTCCTGCGTTGCAAATAAAGTTTCAAGAGAACTTCAAGAGAGGTTTGCTAGAAAAAGAGACTAAGAAGGAGGTATTGACATAATCTGTACCCTTATGTCTGCATTAGTTACTCCATGGTCCAAGTTTGAAACATATAACTTCGTTCCAACTTCTACTCCTTGAATCCCTGCAGCTCTTAAGCTATCTTCAAACAAATCATGCTGCCACGGAAAAGGCCTGGTTCTGCGAATAGACTGGAAAAAGCAAACAGAATAGATTCCAGAGTGGCAAAAGAACACATCAGATTAGATATTCACCATTCTTCAAGATCAGTCAGAGCATGAAAATGCCCCTAAAAAATAAAACACGCAACGAAGTAGATGTGGCCATAGTACTACATGCAAAAATAAATAAATAAATAAATTGATAGTCAAACATCAAAATTTTAGGTAAAGTATGGTAAGCAGGAGTAAGAATTCAACCGACTGCATATAAACTTGAGTTATGCTACAAGTGAGAGCTCCAGTTCTGATGTAAGCGAAAGAAGCTCCTTTGCAAAATACCATGAAATAGGGAAGTAAACTGAATTCTGGCACCTTAGAACACAACTTAGCAAGAGGATCCAATAAAACGTCCGTCCACACATCCAATAATCAAGCAGTTAATGTCATCTCATCTAATTGATTTAGCATGGTTTAGAGAATTTAACCCCACTTATAGCTATATGATTTTTGCGCTACTGTTAAGAGCTCCATTTTAAAATTCACGTATGAAGCTCCTTCACATAATATGCTAGGAATCACCAAAGAACTCCTGCATACATCAGAGATCTGTAGAAAAGCCCCCAAATAGAAAAGTAAACAACTCTTAGGTGCATATTAATTGCAATATTATGGAACTATGACAATTGCATCGAGGATGAAAAATGATCGAGCATGATCTTCTCTTCGGAACAAATACTAATGCAGAATTTCCTCTTGCTTTTGAATTTCTATATGCCGAATCGTCTCATAATTGGGTATTTTATAGTATTCCAGAATCTCAAGCACATGTATAAGCATCCACATTTTTTGAGCTTGCCTTGGCAATGGCATAAGATGATTGCCGAGCATTAACCATAAGAGGGCCTCTACGAACAGCACCAGCCATTCTTCCACCACTAAGAGTCCTGCCCTGCCCACGGCCAGGGCGGTCTCTGCCACGTCCTCTACCTCTCCCTCTGTTACTCATGTTCTTTATCCTATCATCAAGTGACATATCCAAGGAAGAAGCCATTGCACTTGCAATTTAACAGGGAATCAAATTCTTCAAGAAATGATAATAATTTAGCCCTGCAGAAAAAAAGAAATAAAATTGGCTCAATCAGATCACTGTAAAGAATATACACAAACCCCATGTCCTAGACAACAGAGTATGTACCATGTAAACAATGAAGAATCCCAGTATTAAGATTATGGTATTGTGTTCATAAAATACTAGGTTAAATTCTAGACATCGTATCGAAAATCAGTGCTTTTAAGCAGTCGGCACCCAAAAATGGAATCCCAATCCCAGCTTAACCCCCCAAATAATCTAGAATTTCAAATCCACAAACAGGCAGACATCAACTAGCAGATACTAATTAGAAGAATCCCTTCTGAATATTTACACACTCAGAAACACATTTCCAGTATTAACAGAAGACTCTAATGATTCTCTTCTACAATAAGATATCCATTAACACCACCTGAGTTTAGGAATTTATAGAAGTCCCACTTTTTTAGGGCAGGTCAGTTGGTAACTCTCTTAACTGTTCTATGAAGGACATCTGCACTCGAATTTTGTAAGAAATGAAAAACAAGAGACTGGTCTCCTTAAACACAATGCTGTCCCATATCATGACAACAGACTTGAACGCATTCCAAACTCGTAACAACTAACAACTACAAGATAAAAGGGAAAAAAATAGTAGACTTAACTGCATTCAGTACAAGGAAACTCGAATTTCTCAATAAATAAGGCAACTTCCAATAGATGACAGCCAGACAAAAATCATAAACTTTTCAGTATTAGATCAACCATTACAGCACAATCTCCGAGTTCAAAAGTCTCAAACTTGAAGCGGAAAACCCCAATCTGTTCACAACCCAATTCCCAAAACCCAAAAAGAAGAAAAAAAAATTTCAAAAAAAAACACTAGGGATCTATGATTGTACTGTGCTGGAGAGCATGAAGACATGAAATTTTACCTGGAGAATATAACAGAAGCGAGGGATGAAAATGGAGAAAGCAAACCTAGAATTAAAATGGAAAAGAGATCGAGGGGGAGAGAGAGAGTGTGTGTGTGTACGTATTTGGGGGCAGAAGCTTCAAGCAGAAGAGGAAGAAGAAGAAGCAAAGATTATTAAAGTTTCGATCGAAACAGAGATGAAAGACCTATGCTTTGTTTGTGGGGTTTGGGTTAGGGTTTCCGCGAAAGTGAGAGAGAGAGTGAATGGGGCTTAGCTAGCTTCTCAGAAACAGGAGGAAGGAAACAAAGGCGGTGTATTTTCAAGACAGTCATTTTGAAAGCTTTCAGGGGCTTTTGTGTCCTTTTGCTTTCAGCGGCTTTTTGGCGATTTTGTTTTTCTGTGTGTCGCGTCCATTGGGTAATGACGGTGCAGACGCACGTAGCGTAGCACAATCGCGGTTCCAATAGAAGCAACAGTTTTGGGCGCGACGGTGTTCACTTCCCTACTCTGAATTTCTCTCTGAAGAAAAATGCCACGCAGAGGCGGTTCCCAGCGAAAGAGGCAATCTTCTGCCTCAGCCTCAGGTAGTTTTTATTTCTATTTGCCTCTCTTTCTCTCTTTCTGCTCCAATGTTTTTACGTGTTTCTTATAAATCACATGACAGAGAGAACACTAAGAAATTCAATTATGTCTACAATATATAGGATGCTACTTTTTTTAAAAATAAAAAAATGTTTGAAAGTTAAGAGACAATGCTTCTTTGAGTCTACTTGTTCCATTGAAACTTGTAATCAACGCCTGAAATGGGGAAGGTTTTCTTTGTTTGTTTTTTTCTTCTTCTTTTTTAGAGTTTTTTTTAAAAAAAAAAAAAATTCTTATCGGTTTTTCCCTGACTGAAACTTTTACTCATCAGAAGAAGCAGGTTGAAGCTAAAGCATACAAGAAGCACCATTCTGGGGGAGTTAGTTTGAGTTTCAAGTGTAGACTAGGATAACAAAAAGTTTCTGACTTTACTAAGTGATTTTCTGCTTCTTGGGTGGATTTATGCAATTTTGTTCTTCACAGTTGCTGGGGATGGTGGGTGGGGTGGGGGAAAATAGAAGTGAAGTTGAAATTTTGATTTTTGATGGCTGAAACTGTAACAAGGGAATAATATCTTTACTTGGCTTAATTTTAATTTGTAGTTGAGTATATGTATTCAACTCAGTATATGTTTGTATTTAACCTTCTAAATTCTAATTTTCATATATTGTTATTGGGTATTTACTGTCAAAAACTCTAAATTGCAGAAAATGAAACGGGAGTACCACACAACTCAGAAGGTGGGAGCAAATTTCAATCACCTAGTGATAATGGTTTGATAATATCATGTCCAACGACAATTACTGAGCAAAATCATATTACTCTTGAGTGCTCAATGTTTATGCTGGATTTCAGGAACGCTGACTGAAATATCTCGGCAAGCTGTGGGAAAACTTTTACGCCGTGCTAATAAAGTTGGCACTTCTAGGAAAAAGATGATGGTTGGTTCCCTTAGCTTGTTCTTGACTTCTTGTTGCTTATTCATAATTTGTGCTGTGTAGTTCTTTTGGTGACTTAGTTACATGATTTAACTTCATTCTCAGAGTTTGAACTTTGAAGTTGTGTAATTGTGATGGGAATCAAATTCTAAGTGTCTGAATTTCTGAAGCAGTATGTTCTTCTTCTGATCTTCTTATAGCTAGAGTTTGAGCTAGAACAAAATGGAACTCAAGTCTTGGAACCAATTCTCCAACCAAATGCTTCAGAGGTTGGACATTGTAGTAGAAATTCCATGGGAAATGCTTCTGCAGAGGAGAAATGTGGTAATGTAAGTTTAGACCAGGGCTACTTGGACCACAAGGAAGAACTGGATGACTCAGATTGGGAAGATGGCACTGTTGCCATGGATGATCGTCCTGTTACTATTGAATTGGATGTAACCCCTGATTCAGCTGTACGGAAACAAATTCGTCGAGCTTCTGCAGAAGATAAGGTCAATTACTATCTTTAACAGTAATGAAGTTGGCTTTAATATCAAAATAACTTTAGCCACTTGCTGAAAGTACTATAGTAAATTCTTCAGGACTTGGCTGAACTTGTGCACAAGGTTCATTTGCTTTGTTTACTTGCTCGCGGAAGATTAGTAGACAGTGCTTGTGATGATCCTCTTATTCAGGTTAATTTTTGTGAAATTTTTAATTTTTAAATTTTTTTAATGGATAAAAATTCTTCTGAATATAATAAATAATTTTATATTAGGATTACTATTATATACAACATCATTGTGTTATCATGACTTGCCTCCCTAACATCCCTCTTTTTATGATAATCAATAGCTCAATTCTTTTATCTGATTTTTTTTTTTTAATGTGTTTGGATTGGTGTGTATACTTTAAATGTTTTATCTTCTTTCATTGAGTTTATACATTATTCAGTTTTTCCTGATTCTATTTTCTTGACTAAATTTTAAAAAAAAAATTCTCTCAAAAATTGCTTGTCAAGTTTGGCATTTCTTGATCATGGCAGGCTTCTTTGCTTTCTCTACTTCCAGCACACTTGGTCCAGCTGTCAAATGTCACAAAACTCACTTCGAAAGCTCTACATCCTTTAATTTTATGGGTATGGTTTGATTTAACTAGTATACATTTTATTTTGTTGCATTTAGTGGCCAGTCTTGGATAGATTCATGCTATATCACTTGTTATATCTTGTTTGATTCCTTGCATGTAACACTTGCAGTTCCATGATAATTTTCATGTTAGAAACTGTACGAATGCAGACATGTCAGTGCGCTTTACGTTGGCATCAGCTTTAGAATCACGTGAGGGTAGTCCTGAAGAGGTAGATCTCTTTTTAGTAGAGCCTTGTTGTTTCTATATTTACTTCCTGATTATATACTACATTTTGAGTTTGTCCTTTAATAAGGGTTACATACATCGTAATATGATTAACCAGGCATATAACACATGCTATTTAAATGGTTGAAAGTGCAGGATCTGTTACTAATTCAGTCTTGTCATGAAAGGATTTGATGGTCTTTTAACTACCATCTTCATCTGCTTATAATTGACTTAACCTAAACCAGTAGTTAAATAAAGTTTCTTAAGACTGGGTTGGTTGTATTATCTGTATAGTTTATATAATTGCTTAATGCTCTAAGGAAAATTTACAGGTTTTTTTCCTTTTTCATTGCAGATTGCAGCTTTATCAGTGGCATTATTTAGAGCTTTAAATCTTACAGCCAGGTATTTCATAAGAGCAAGGGACAGGTTATCTTTCTTTTGTTCATCGATTACTTTTATTATATTGGTCCAAATCCTTCAAGGTTTGAAAAATTTTGTACATTTTGTACATTCAATACTTTAAGAGCAATGTTAAGCGCTAGTTTTTTTTTTTCTGTTTGATAGAAAATTCGACAGTATTATATAATTTTTAGTGTTGGTTTCTGACTGATGAAGCAATCCTTGACAAAATGGCCAATGGGTTTATATGAATTATTCACTCCAAATCCACTAATGTCTTTAACCAACTATAGAATCTCACTTTTTATTATTTGGGATGGGAGTGATAATATATTAACAGTGATGTTGCATGTAATGAAATGAATCTGAAAAAGGAAAGATAACAATAGTAATAAAGCAATTACTATATGTTGACCTTCATGGTAAAAACTTGTAGAAGAATGAAGAAGTTCCAATTCCAGGTATATAGGCAAGTCAGAAGTGTACCTTTAAAGAAAAAAATAGAATGAAATATGAAAAACAAAAAATATAAGTGCATCAATACTATTGCCAAGAACTACTGGTTGTAAACTAAGAAAATTTGTTCATTTTTTATTGCTTATGGATATAAGGTTTGGAAGAATTTAATCTCTACTGCTGAAGCAAATATGGTGTTAAATTTCTTATTGAAGGCATATTTCAGGTTTGTATCCATTTTGGATGTTGCCTCTCTTAAACCAGATCAATCCTTTAGACCAGATGCAAGTGGATCTAGTAAGGGGGTATTTAATACTTCAACACCAATGGTATCTAAGCTAAAACTGGATTTTAAGTCACCTCAAAAATCATTATCTTCTATTGAGAGAGAAAAAGTCTGTGAAAGTGCTCTTCGCCATTCACAAAAAAGTAAGAAATGCTGTGCAGCAAGCCACATGGCTCTGTCTGGAGATCCTCCCGTCGCTGAAGACATAAATGATAGTGTGACAAAGTCACAAACTTCTGAGACACATGATAACAACCCTGAATCATGTCTCGCTGACAAATCTCATAAATCAAAGAGGAAAGGTGATCTTGAATTTGAGATGCAGTTGGAAATGGCTCTTTCTGCTACAGCGATTGAATGTCTGGAGAGTAAAATGGAGTCAGGTGCAAATGCTGATTCAGCAAATTTTTCTTGTCCATCAAAAAGAGTAAAAAGAGTTGTAAGTGGAGAACCTTCAACCTCCCCCCAAGTAATTTCTACAGCAGTTGGATCAATGAAAGTAGGATCTCCTCTGTATTGGGGAGAAGTATATTGCAGTGAAGAAAATTTGACAGGAAAATGGGTGCATATTGATGCTGTGAATTTGATTATTGATGGAGAGGACAAGGTTGAAGCCATGGTAGCTGCATGCAAAACATCTTTGAGATATGTTGTTGCTTTTGCTGGGCAGGGGGCCAAAGATGTGACCCGCAGGTTGGATATTTTCTCCTTCATATTCAGCATGAATGCAATGATGATTTTGCAGCTTTTTTAGCACTAGTCAAATTCTCAATAGCTCTGCATAAACTGTCAGCTTTTTGACTGCTCAAGTTGCCATTTTATTTGTTTTTGGAAATTTCTGGTATTCTTCGAATAAATTATTTGTGTTTCTCTGAGACTTGCACACTATATTGGCACAAAAATCTGTTGAAGACATCTTGGACCGCTAACAGAAAGGCAACACATGACAAGTTTTGAAGTGAACAAGCATCAGAGGATTAATTATATTTTTTTTCCAGTTGTTCTCACCGTCATGAGAGAGGAACAGATGGGGTATACCTGTTACGATAAAATCTTCATGTTCATTAGATCACAGACCCAATGGACATGAAAAAACCTGAATTCTCTCCTAGATGTAGGAACAATTGAAGTTTAATTACTTAAGCAGTTGAATTACTTTTTAAAAGTAGGATAGGAAAACATGGTCTCAAGACACAACAATTGGATACATTGGAATGATATGAAGTATGAGTATTTGAGTTGCCTAATAAATATTACTTATTGCATTAGCAATAGGGGTGGAAACAGGTCAGGCTTTACCTTAAACAGGCTTGGCCTATATCCCAATTATAAGGCCTGAGCCTGGCTTATGAGTCTAAAATAAGCCGATTTTTAAGATCTGGTTTGCATTTTTAAAAGTCTAGTATAACCTGAAAGTCTATTTAAAGATCTTCTTTGCAATAAGACCTTTAAATAAGCTAACAAACCTATCTTTGAATAGGTCAACTGGTCTTTACATAGGCTAATAGGCTTACCTTTAAATAGACAAACAAATCTTTACATATAACAGGCCTAAGCCTTGAAATAGACCAACGGGCCTAGGCCTTTAAATTGGCCAACAAGTATGTAATTTTTAAAATATTATATTAAAAATATAATATTCTAATTCAATAACATAACTCTAACAGGCCAATATATACTTTTGTTATAACTTAACACTTACCTCTTACTTTTATAGATGCTCACCACTTTCTTACTCTAGTCTCTGGTCGATGTAGGATTTTGAGATATGTCACATTCTCACCAAACTTTACCATGAAACCTCCATAGCTCACCATTTTCACCATCATCTTCCCCCAAAGCAACACAATAACCTCATTAACACTCTGCCAACATGAATTATATTTCAAATAATAACTTCAATATATTAATAATTTAAAAAGTATATATTTTAATATGACCAACACTTTTTGGCTGTCACGCCATAGCTACCATGAACTTCTGCCTAGCACCATGACCGCGACCAACCCTCTCTCAACGTCTACCCAACCTCATCTTCATTTTCAGTATACTTTTATTGATACTTGAGGTTACTGTGTTGCTCTAGTCTTGATGTATGAAGACATCATTTTCAAGCCCAACGAGCACAAGTCAGACAGTACACATACTCAACAAGAGGAATGCCACACACATCAATCTTCATGTTTTGCAAGTATATGTTTCCAATAATTTTGTAACTTGATATATCTCTAAGTCCCACATCGACCAAAGACTAGAGCAAGAAAGTGGTGAGCATCTATAAAAGTAGGAGGTGAGTGTTAAGTTATAACATAATTCTAATATGCTATTTTCATTCTAACTTACTAACTTAGGTTTTAGTTCTTGACTTTTATTAAAATTTAATTTAACTAAAAAATATATTAATATATTATAATTAATTAATAATTATAATTATTATAATGATATATATTATATTATATATAGTTAAACAGTAGAGCAGATCGCACTGTTAGGCCTAAAAGACCTATTAGATAGCCTGAGACTTGGTCTTTTTAGTTAAACAAGTTTTTAAAAAAGTCTTGACCTAACTTATTTAATAAACAGATAAGGTCAGGCCAGACCTCAGGCAGGCCAAGCCATAGGCCCCTGATGGGCAGCCTAGCTTATTTCCACCCCTAATTGGCAGTCAAATTTAGCTTGGAGAATAAATAAGAAGTATGGACAGAACACAATTGTAGCAAATGTTTGGGTACATAGGTAGTTTGCTTTTTGAAAAAAGAAAACAACCTAACTACATGTTTGTTAAAAGTATCAAATCCCACCTCCCTTTCTCCTTCATTTTTGGAAGGCTTTTTTCTTACTGGTTTTTGGCAGTTAAAATATTAAAACTGCTGCTTGGGCAGTCTGTGCATGTTTTTAAAATTGGTCGCATGTACCTCTAGCTGTAACTCTCCTTTGGCAATATATTCTTAAAAATAATATTCATTCTAAAATAAAACTGTAATATTTTTAAAAAACTTACATATGACTAATGGTTAGATAGTTAGGCATAATAAACTTTTTAATGGTAAAAATAGCTTTTACCACTTATGTGTTAATATTAAATTAATTTAAAATTCCACTTCATTATCAAATATCAAATATACAATACAAACCATAATAGCCAACATTGTGCTTGAGAATTATTATTTTAGCTTCCAAAGAAATGATTAACAGCAATGAGTAAGGACTGCAGAGAGTACTTCATCTGGTATATCATATGAATGGTAGAGGCAACACTTGTAACACTGACTGATTCATATGAAGGGTGCACTACAAGATAATTTTAGCTTCCAGGAAATCCTTAACGGTAATAATCTTTTCAGAAAAGTAGCTCATTCTATTCGTGTGGTGCGATGATAGTTGTTATAGTTAAGTTTTTGAAATTACAAGAGAATATTTTGTGGGGAACTCTGAAGCAGAATGCAATTTATGTTACACACTTTTTTTCTTTTAAGGTTATAATTTTCATCTGTTCATCTGTATTGTTTTAGCTCCATTCAACTCTTGATGCTCATTAGTAGCTTCAATAAGACAGTAGTGACACTTGCTTAGAGTTACATCTCACTGCCTGAAGATGCTAGTACATATTGACATATTAGGTACTGCATGAAGTGGTACAAGATAGCATCACAACGAGTTAATTCAATGTGGTGGGATTCGGTGTTGGCACCACTAAGAGAGTTGGAGTCTGGGGCAACTGGAGGTGTGGTTCATTTGAGAACAAACCAAATCATTTCTACAGAACCCAACATGAGTGATTCTTTTGTCCCTACAAGAAGCTCTCTTGAGGATATTGAGTTGGAAACTAGGGCATTAACTGAGCCTCTTCCAACTAACCAGCAGGTAGTTTCAATAGTAACCTTAGAAAACATGATATATGATATTGTAACTGGTGATATTTATGTTGTAAGACTCTTTTTCCCTTTGCAGGCCTACAAAAGCCATCCACTTTATGCCATAGAAAGATGGCTTACGAAGTATCAAGTACTTCATCCAAAGGGTCCAATTCTGGGCTTTTGTTCAGGTCACCCGGTTTACCCTAGGACTTGTGTGCAAACAGTTAAGACAAAAGAGAGATGGCTCCGGGAAGGGCTGCAAGTCAAAGCCAATGAATGTCCTGTGAAGGTCTCATCTGGCTGACAGGGTTCAGTGTTGTTTCCCTGATTTCATTTTTTTTTCTTTTAATATGCACATGTAATTAATTCTTTTTTTCTGAAAAAAATCCATCCAGGAGCTTAAACGTTCCATAAAGCCTCAGAAAGTACAAGATTCTGAAGCTGATGACTATAACTGCACTGATTCTAAGGAAAATATTAAACTTTATGGGAGGTGGCAACTGGAACCATTAAATCTGCCTCATGCTGTGAATGGGATAGTTCCTAAGGTATTTTCTGTTACTTTCTATGAATATTCTAAATATAGGAAAAAGTATGGGTATAAAAGATATTGTGATTGTGGAAATTTCCTTTGTAAAGTATTCAACGGTTTACCCTTTGGAAAATTCTTAAGTAGACATGATGTACCATGCGATTTGCACACCAGATCAATGCTAAATAATAAGTGGTTTGACATTTTTCAATTCAGGTCTAGCCAGGCAGATTTTGTCACGCCAACTATATATTCCTACTGGTCTAGTGTACAGCTGTTCTGATGAAGATCGTATTTGCTCCTAATTACCATATTCCATAGAGGCATAGACAATGAGGTTGCAAAGGAAAATGCCACAACCATTTCCTAACCAAGGCAATATTTTGGAAATTAGATTCCCCAAGCCCTAACCTCCTATACCAATTTAATGACTGGTTCAATTTTTAAAATATTGCTTTGAACCCCCCCCATGTGTTCTGTGGTTGGAGCAGAGCTACAAGCAGTAAATTACAGAGGGATTAAGCTCATGAGTCATAACATGAAGTTGTGGGAAAGAGTTATTGAACGAAGATTAAGACAAGAGACTCATATTTCAGAGAATCAATTTGGTTTTATGCCTGGGAGGTCAATCATGGAAGCAATTTATCTTCTACGAAGATTGATGGAGAGGTATCAGAAGAAGCAAAAACACTTACACATGGTTTTCATTGATTTGGAAAAAGCCTACGACAAGATACCGAGAGAGGTCTTGTGGAAGGCTCTGGAGAAGAAAGGAGTTCGTATCGCTTATATTCGAGCAATCCAAGATATGTATGATGAGGCTAAAACTAGTGTGAGAATACAGGGTGGAGTCACAGAAGATTTTCCTATAACTATAGGACTGCACCAAGGATCAACTTTGAGTCCTTATCTTTTTACCTTGGTCTTGGATGTGCTTATTGCATATATCCAAGAGCCGGTTCTACAACGCATGCTTTTTGCAGATGATATAGTCTTAGTTGGTGAGTTGAGAGAGGAAACAAATGGGAAGCTAGAGCTATGGAGACGAGCTTTGGAAGAACATGGCTTCCGTCTAAGCAGGAGTAAGACGGAGTATATGAAATGCAAATTCAGTAAGAAGCGTGCTAATACTAGCTTAGCGGTGAAAATTGGAGATCATACCATACCACAAGTCACATGCTTTAGGTATCTTGGATCTATCATACAAAATGACAGAGAGATAGAGGGAGATGTAAACCATAGGATTTAAGCTAGATGGATGAAATAAAAGAGTGTTTCAGGAGTTATTTGTGATAGAAAAGTGTCTCTCAAGCTTAAGGGTAAATTTTATCGCACAACTATAAGACCTGCGATGTTGTATGGTACTGAATGTTGGGCGGTAAAAAGTCAGCAAAAGCATAAGATCAGTGTAGCTGAGATGAGAATGTTGCGTTGGATGTGTGGCCATACAAGACCAGATAGGATTAGGAATGAATGCATTAGAGAAAAAGTAGGGGTAGCACCTATTGTGAAAAAGATGGGAGAATCTCGCCTTAGGTGGTTTGGACATGTAAGGAGAAGACCCTTAGAAGCCCTTGTAAGAAGAGTAGATCAGGTGGATAATAGTCCTATAATTAGAAGTAGAGGGAGACCAAGAAAAACTATAGGTGAAATGATTAAAAAAGATTTAAATTTGTATAGCATTGCTGAAGATTGGTTTATAATAGAGCACAATGGCGTCATTTGATCCATGTAGCCGACCTCACCTAGTGGGAAAAGGCTTGGTTGTTATTGTTGTATTTTTATTTTAAGTGTATGAAGGCAATTGAGAGAAGGACCTTTTAGGTTTGAGTATAAGGGAATGAGGTTAATGGAGCTTCAACTCAAGTTGCCTCTGCATACTTGTTGCACTGTGTTTATAAACATGCTTATGAACTGACTGGAAAATGAACATATGTATATTTAAAGATATGTATATTTGCTTGTTTTATGAGATTATAGAAGTTTTCGTATTACTGACAGTTACATTTTGTTTTGTACATCTAGAACGAACGTGGTCAGGTAGAAGTTTGGTCTGAGAAATGTCTTCCGCCAGGGACTATGCACTTGAGGTTTCCGAGGGCATTTTCTGTTGCCAAGAGGCTAGAAATTGATTATGCACCTGCTATGGTTGGTTTTGAATTTAAAAATGGCCGTTCACATCCTGTCTTTGATGGTATTGTGGTGTGTGCTGAGTTCAAGGATGCACTGCTTGAGGTATTTTCTTCTTGCTGAATGAATAATATTGTTGCGGATAAACTAAAAGTTTAACTTGTGAAGTGTTTAGTATGCTAGCTAATTTATTACTCTCCTTATATCTGATGAATTTAATTCGATAAACCTTGCTACACCGTAAAGTATGTTAGCTTAGTTTGGGTTTGTTTACTGGGGTTAGCAGTTTGTTATTAAGGATTTATGTTGCTTATACTCTAGATACTGGAAATCCCATAGCCTCTTTGGAGTTATTTCTAAAAGGACTAAACTTGCATCTTCTTCTTCACTCTAAAGTCTAAAATTTGATTTTTTTTCTTGACTCCTGTATGTTAATGCTGCATCCTGTTTTTATAGTTTCATTACATTTATCCTATTCCTTAACTCTATCCTTTCCCCAGGCATATGCAGAGGAAGACGAAAGACGACAGGCTGAAGAAAAGAGAAGGGATGAAGCACAAGCTCTGAATCGGTGGTACCAGCTTCTTTCATCTATTGTAACTCGTCAAAGGTTGAATAATCGTTATAATAACAGTTTGTCATCGGAGATGTCAACTGATATCCAACGTATGAATAACAATGAGTCAAATGCGACAGTTTGTGGTAGTTATGACAAGAATCAGACTCCCAAACACCATCAGGTGAACAAATGTGATACTGATCTTGATGCTTCATTAAGTACTCCATTAAAAGACCATAAGCATGTGTTTCTGAAAGAGTACGAGAGCTTTGATGAGGGAACCTCTCTATTGACAAAGCGGTGCCAATGCGGATTTTCAGTCCAAGTAGAAGAATTGTAGCA
Source organism: Ormosia emarginata (assembly GCA_029884605.1). Classification (NCBI taxonomy): domain Eukaryota; kingdom Viridiplantae; phylum Streptophyta; class Magnoliopsida; order Fabales; family Fabaceae; genus Ormosia; species Ormosia emarginata. The sequence goes on from JAQQTP010000086.1 coordinate 3,081,018, forward strand.
TTTATTATGAAACACTTTCTGCCTAGATGCTCAACTCTAAGTCTCTGATGGTTAAAGAAATGAAAGACATTGTCCGGATTTTTTCCAGTCTTGTATTTTTTTGGGACTCGGATTATTGCTTTATTAGTGACTTAGGATTACATGGCTTTTGCTCTACAACTTGGCTGTAAGATATATTATGTAATGTATATAATCAAAAGTCAGAACAGTTTCTCTTATCTATGACAAATTTCCAGAGATTCATCTTAATTATACGCGAGTTTGCCACTGGAATTTGGCAGCATTGAATGAAGACGTGCTTGCCATCTAAGGCTTGACAGTCCACATGGTTTGTAATTTTGCATTCTCTTCCTCTCTGCATAAAAGTTGTTAGAATGTAAATTCTCAGTGACTTGCTCATTCATAGTTCATAAACACATTTTATCTATGGTATGTTATTTAGGCATGACATTTTCTTTTTAGCTTCGCTTCGCATAATTTAGATAAACGCTATCAGATCTAGGAGATTAAGATTTTTTCCATTTCCATAAATGTTCCTCCAAAACAAAGAAATTAGAAATAGAAAATTGCTTTTTTAAAATTTGTTCCACCTTCGCAAAATTAATCAATTGTGCTGATCGCTAAAAGGTTAAAGGTGTACAATTGAGACAAACGAGAAACAAACTGGATAACAGGGGCTTGTGTTGCTCTAGAGACATATAGCATAAAGCTTCCCAAATAGGTGGGTTGCTCTATAGACCACCTAATATGCTGGTTCATTAGGTGACCTAAGAGCCATGTTCTAAAGAGTTGAGTATTACGCAGCATAAAAAATTAAAATTTGTCTACAAAAGGATTGAATATATCCTTTTGCATTGTCACAGTTTTTTTCCCTTCATAATTTCTATTGTAGTATTCTCAACTTATATTTTTCCTTTCTTCCTGACAATTATAAATGAAAGCATTTCGGTAATAAGAAAATGAAGAACTTTCTATTATTGCTTATTGTTCCTTTTCTTTTCTTTTCTTTTTTTGGTTATCTATTCTTAATTTCCATTAAGGCTGGCTCCAAGTATTAGATGAGGCACAATAAAAGCAATCTTCTTTTTTTTTTTTTTGGTTTGGGTATATATAAAAGTCATCATTTACTTTCCTTAAAATGGCAAGTATTGGATAGCAAGCTAAAATTAACAACCAAAGACCTCTAAGAATGAGTATATTTGGTATAAAACCCATCCCAAGACCATAATTCATGAAATTGATTGAACTTAGAGTAGATATCAAATGCAAAATCATATCGAGTGTCTACCTCAAGTGATTAACAAGAAATATGATTCTTCTTTGTCATATTTCACCTGAAGTATGTGCATGTTGGAAGCAATAGCAGCAAGTGCTCCTAATTTTCAAAGGGGAAGAAGAAAAAAAAATGATCACACTTTAATTTGCTAAATGCTTGACTCTTGAGGAGAGTTCCCCATATTTATTTTTCTTTTCAGAATTGTCAATTCATTTGGAAGCAGCAATCTGAAATGGTTCAGTGCAGCTTTTTAGGATTTCCTTTCCAAGAATACAATTGATATTGCATTTTCGTTTTTCTATTGAATATGTTTTATATTTTACTATCTACTAATTTCTCGTGCCATATTTAAGCCAATGGAAGTTTAAGAATTTAAAAATATGTATATCATGTTTATGTTCATTGATTCAATTGATGCTTTACCCATAGTACATATATTCCACATCTGTAACGGATAAAGACACACTATTTTATTTCTTGTTATCAACACTTCAAAACTTAACATGATAGTGAACCAAAAAAGGTTGTCAAGTCATAAGTTAATTGAGACAACTTATTAAACGAACAATTAAACTAATTTATAATTATGCAACAATAATTATTTACTCTTATTTTAACTTGAGTAAGAACACTTTTTTAATAATATATTGATAAATAATAACAAAATATTAAATAAAAGATATTGTACTTTGATTTGCTCTATATAATTCTCTTGCATCTGGTGCGTTTGGATGTAATAAAAAGCTTTAGTTGTATTGATCTTTTAAAAATTCTTTTTTGTTAGAAAATATGATGCTCTTGCCACTATTGGCTATGATCACTGATTTGAAAGCATTGTGGCAATGCATCAAATGGTTGGTATGTTATTACTTAATTTAGTGAAACATCAGTGTCCTGCCCAATAATATATACATACTGAAATTCTTCTTTTTCCTCATCAACATCATTGTTTGGAGCTCCCAATTCATATTGTACTAGTTCAGGGTTCTGGGGAATATTGTTAACTTTTGTTGTCTACTCATGAATACTATTCATATATTCTTGACATTTTTTAAGGCAGCATACTATGACAAATTAAGTCACAGGAACTTTTGTCATTACGATATTTTGTTTCGAACTATGAAACTAAGACATAATTTTGGGAGTCCAAGAAAATTCTTCGGTTTTAAAAGGAATTTATGGATACATTTGGTTCAGTTGTTGCTTCATCCATCATTTTTGAGTTCAACAGCCACCCATTAATATCTGTTCTGCTTCCAAAGTAGATGAAGGTACATAATTTCGTTTGTTTTTAAGACAAGAAATAAGTAAACATCAAAGAATTAAAATGATTACAAACTAAGGGACGTTTGGTTTGGTTTGGTTTTTTGGTTTTTCACCATTTCTTTAACAAAAGTATGAAAATAAGAAACAAAAGTGAAAATAAAATAGAGTTTTGTAATTATGAGTAACTTGAAATAGTAATCTTTGAATAATGTATTGCTTGATTCAAACTGTATAGGTTGATACACATTATATAGACTAACGACACTAATTACTTGTCTAAAATAGAACTAAATTATAAGAAATAAATTTGTACTAATAAAAGAATAAATCTATATAATTAAATCTAAATTTGTATAATAAAGTCCAACACTCCCCCTTAAGCTGGTGAATGGATATCTATCATTCACAGCTTGCCAATAAGATTTTGAAAGTGCTCTGTGAGTAGTTTCTTAATTAATACATCTGCCAACTGATGTCTCAAAGGAACGTATGTTGTGGTTATGAGTCCACTATCCAATTTCTCCTTGATAAAATATCGGTCTATCTCAATGTGTTTTGTCCTATCATGTTGTTGAACCAGATTATGCGCAATGCTAATGGCTGATTTGTTGTTACAAAACAGTTTCATAGGTGCATCATACTTTATTCTCAGGTCATCTAGTATGATCTTCATCTATACAACTCACAAACTCCTTGTGTCATGACTCGAAACTCAACTTCTACACCCGACCATGCCACTACATGATGTTTCTTACTTCTCCATGTTACTAGATTTCCACCCAGAAACATACAATAACCTGATGTTGACCTTTTGTCAATAACTGAACCTGCATAGTTAGCATATGTGTGCACTTCTATGGATAGGTTTTCCCCCTTTTCTAAATAGTAGTCATCTTCCAAATGTGATTTTAAGATACTGTAGAATTCAATCCATGGTCTGCATGTGTCTTTCCCTTGAATCATGCATGAATTGGATAACAATACTGACAGCATACGCTAGATCTAGTCTAGTATGTGCCAGGTATATCAGTTTTCAAACTAGCCTCTGGTATTGAGATCTATCTACCTTGAGACTCTCTTCATCACTTCTCATTTTGTGATTCTGTTCATTTGGTACACCAGTTGGCTTACACCCGAGCTTTCCAGTTTCTTTGAGAAAATCTAGGACATATTTCTTTTGAGAAATGAAAATACATTGCTTGGAGTAGGCAACTTCAATCCCAAAGAAGTACTTTAATCTTCCAAGATCTTTCATTTGGAACTCAGCAGCTAATTTCTCCTTTAGAAGTTGCTTCTCAACTAGGTCATCACCTTATATAATGATGTCATCAACTTACACAAGCAAAACTGTTAGTTTACCTTCTTGTGAATGTTTAAAAAATAGTGTATGATCGTCTTGACTTTGTATGTAACCAAGGGACATCATTATTTTTGTGAATCTTCCAAACTAAGCATGGGGAGATTGCTTCAACCCGTATAACGCCTTCTTTAACCTGCACATCTTGTTCCTTCCATTAGTTGAATCATGTCCAGGAGAAATTTTCATATAAACTTCCTCCTTTAAGTCTCCATGGAGAAAGACATTTTTAACATCAAACTGGTGTAATTCTTACACAAAGTGGGCAGCAAGAGAAAGTAAGATCCTTACAGTATTCATCTTAGCTACTAGTGCAAATGTCACCTTATAATCAATTCTATAAGTCTGAGTGTATCATTTTGCCACTAACCTTGCTTTATACTGGTCTAGTATACCATCAGACCGATATTTCAAAGTATATATCTATCTGCACCCAGCAAGCCTTTTTTCACCCGACTCTCAATAATCTCTCATGTTTCATTCCTTTCCAATGCACTTATGTCCTCATTCATGGCTTGAATTCAGTTCTTATCCTTTAATGCTTCTTGTACTGATGTTGGGACTTTGATAGAATTTATGGCTAAAATGAAACTCTTGTGTTGTAGAGAAAGATGTTTAGAAGAGACAAATTGAGAAATATGGTATTTGGGATTGGGACAATACATTTTTCATTTTCTCAATGCAATGAGTAAGTTATCTAGGTTAGGTTCAAAATTATTCAAAGACATATTATCAAGTTCAGAAACAGTATTATCTGGGTCAAGTTCAAAAATAAGAAGTTCAGAGATAGGAAAACTTGTATTTTTAATACTTACCATTGGTTCAAACGCCTGAAGTTGTTGTTGGGCCAGTTCATGTTTCCTTCTCCTTTGATACACCAATTTTCATGTGTTAGCCTTGGCATTGACTTTAGCTAGTTCATGTGTGGTGCCAGAAGAAGATGTCAATTCCTGTGTAGAGTCAGATGGCAAAGGAAGGAAGGACCTAGGAGAGAATGACTCAGCCTTAGCCTCAGCCTCAACCTCAGCCTCAGCTTTCAAAGTGTTCTCCCCCTGAAACTAAGAGCGAGGAAAGAATGACTCATGTTCATGAAAAGTGACATCTATGGAGACGAAAAAATGACGACTTGAAAGGTGATAGCATTTGTACCCCTTCTTGCCATGAGCATAACCCAGAAAAACACATTTGACAGCACAGGGATCAAGTTTGCTGCGATGTTGGTGGTGTACATGGATAAATATCACACAATCAAAGACACGAGACTGTAGACTCTGCATAATACGAACTGAAGGAAAGTGAAAGGTCATGAGCTGGATAGGACTTACATTACTCAAGACATGAGATGGTAACCGATTAATTAAATATGTCACAATTAAAACAACTTCCCCCCAATATAAGCTAGGAACAGACATTTGGAATAGTAAAACTCTAGAATTTCAAGTAAATGATATTTTTTTCTTTCTGCAACTCTATTTTGCTAAGGAGTATCAACACATGTGAGTTCATGCACAATATCATGCTCTTTAATAAACTTAGAGAAATTATGGTTGATATACTCCTTACCATTATCAGAACATAAACATTTAATGGACTTTTTAAAGTATGTCTAAATCATGTGATAAAACTGAACAAACAAATTGAACACATCTGATTTGTCTTTCATAAGAAAAAGTCAAGCTACTCTAATACAATCATCAATGAATGACACAAACTATTTAGTGCCAGAAATGTTAGAGATAGGTGCAGGACCTCAAACATTAGAGTGAATAATTGCAAAAGGCTCAACACTTTTATTAGAACTGGGTGAAAAAGTTACATGGTGATGTTTAGCAAACTTACAAACATCACAATGAAATGACTCAACAAATTCTTTTAAAAATAAAGACAGAAACATAGACTTAACCAAGGAAAAATGAGAATGTCCAATACGCTTATGCTGTAGCCAAATTTGAGAAGTAAAAGACTTAGAACTGGACTAACGACAGGAAGGTAACAACTTCTGACCACCATCAGCTTTCAAATGAAGGAGATAATACAACCCTCCTTGTTCCTTAGCAACTCCAATCGTCCTTCCCGTGACAAGATCCTAAAGACACAATTAGAATGGAAAAAAGTTACGGCACAATTATTATCTTTAGTAAGCTTATGAATAGAAATAAGATTATTAGAAAGTTTAGGAACATGGAGCACATTATTCAAGTGTAGGGAAGACTGAAGTTCAATAGTACTAGAACCCGCAACTGAGGTGTGAGAACCATCAGTTACAGTTATATGATGTTTACCAGAAGAGGGTTTATAAGATAACAAATGTGGAGAATAAAAAGTCATATAATCAGTTGCACTAGAGTTCAGAATCCATAAATTCCTAATACTACTACCAGAAGCATTAAAGGATTGAAAACATAAATTCTTACCAGTCATGGTCAGAGAACAAGAGCTAGAAGGTTTACTGAGAGAATCAATGAGAGTCCGCAGGCGCTCCAGCTCAACTTTACTAAGGGCTGGAACTTCATCACCCACTTTTAAGGCTTCACTCGGGGGCATAGAATTAGAAGTGGTCATATTTGCCTGATTATGCTGCATACCCTTGAACCCTCGTGAGCGGCTAGGAACCTGGTCTTTCCCATAGAGTCTGAAGCAGTTCTCCTTGGTGTGACCAGATTTCTTATAATATGTGCATCAGCGACCCTTTCAGTTTGGACTGAAGGAGGAAGGAGAAGAGCCTAATTTAGTTGTCTTACCTGTAGCCAAGATTAACCCATTAGTGGGCTTGTCATCAAGCATGACATCCCTATAGCTTTCCTCAGACAGGGATGGCAGCTTCTCCTTGCCCAAAATCTGAATCCGAATATGGTCATATTCAGAATTCAGGCCAGAAAGGAACTCAAAGATCCGATCCCTTTTCACAAAACTAGCCAGCATGGAAGCATCATTGCTGCACTTCATTTTGAGATTCTGGTATTGATCCAACTCAATCCATAGGCCATTAAGAGTCCCATAATAATCAGTAACTGAGAGAGCCCCCTGTTTAGTAGCAAAGATTTTAGTCTTCAACTCATAACAAGTTGCAATGTCCTGTTTCATAGAGAAAGTCTGACGAAGATTGTCCAAAATTTCACGAGAGGATGAAAGGAACATATAATTTCTACTTATCTCAGGAGTTATGAAATTCCAGAGCCACGTCATAATAAGAGAGTCTTCATCATCCCATGTTGCAAAATGGGGTTCATTATTTTCAGGGGCAGTCCCTTCAATGTGGTTTAACTTCCGATGACTCTTAAGTGTAGTACGGATAACTTGAGCCCACTGTAAGTAATTTTTCCATTAAGTTGATAGGTAGGGTGCAAAACTGAGAGATCATTGGGATTCAGAAGTGTAGGTGGTATAGTGCTGGGTGGTGGGACAACTTTAGCAGTGTCGTTGTTCGATATAGTCACGGTGAATGACGAGCCCGCTGGGAAAGGACCTTATGTTGTAGTGACAGGGGGTGAAACAGGACAAGGGGATGCCAGCAACTAGAACGAGACCACCGGTGAGGTGAATGGAGGTCTGGATGGTGGTGCGTAGCTTACACGCGCCGATAGGTATGCATGGGCGTGAAGGCGCATGGATGGGTTTCTAGTGGCGCGACGCTAGGAGGTGGCCGGTCGAGAGCTGGCAATCGTCTGGTGTCTTTGCTCTGGTGATCTAGATGCGGGACAAGGTCTAGGGTGGGGCACAATACGTAACAGCAACGAAGACAAAGTCTGGACGGGTGACAAACGACCCAATAACGAAGGCTGGCAACAATGAAAGCAAACAGCAATGAAGGCTGAGTAAAAAAAAACTCAATAATGAAGACTGATCTGATCAGTAATGAAGTTTGAATACAGCAGAAACAACAGAGACTCCCAGTCGGGAGCTCTGAGACCAACTTGAAACAGTAATTTCTAAATAATGTATCAATTGACTCAAATTGTATAGGCCGATACATATTATATAGGCTAACGACACTAATTATTTGCTTAAAATAGAATTAAATTATAGAAAATAAATTTGTCATAATAAAAAAATAAATTTATACAATTAAATCTAAAGTTGTACAATAAAATTCAACAAAGTAAAAACATATTGACTATAAATGAAAACAAAAAATAAACCAAACACTATCTTATGTTTCTCTTGTTAAAATTTATCGATGGGGCTTTTTCCTCCTCTTCATTTGGCCAGATAATAAAATACAGTAAAATAATTAAAACAAATCGAAATATGCTTTACATGGGACGCTTAGTTCAAGGGTCGCGCACAAAGGTAGAAGACCCAAATTCAAATCCCAATTCTTATTGAGTAATTCAATTGGCAAAAATACTAGCCACTCATAAAAATCTGCTTTACCAAATTGAATATCTCCTTTTCATATTATCACAATATGTTTGGTAAAATATTTCCAATTTTTCTCTCCACTGTCCTAACGCACCTTTTGCCTAATTTTTGTTAATAGCTTTATGGGAAGCATTTCTATAACAAGGAAAACAAGGACAATTTCCAGAATTGAGTTCATGCATGGATTGAGCTATAATTGGATAAGTGGATTTTATCTATTTTTAAAATTTAGTGTTTGAATACATACTGCTGCTACTAGTTTGAAATTTCATGTTCTAAGAATATGTGAAAGGTGTAAGAACAAGAGTTAGGGCTTGATTCAGACCATTTATAGAAGAGCATAGTTGGTGGTGAATGTAATTTGATTGGAAAGTGAAGCTGCTACTCAACCTCACTGGATAAAACGTGAAACTGTCACATCCAAAATACTAGGCACACACTGGACCAAGATTTTTTACGGTGACTGTAGAGGTCTAATTTTTTTTTTACAAGTAATTTTATGTATTACTACATGCGGTATGTATTACTATATGTGATATTTATTACTTTTACATGTAAAAAAAAATTAGACATCTCCAATCACTAGAGAAGATCCCGATTCGACACACACTGTTACCAAAAAAACAAAATACTAGCCACACAGCACTCCCACAAAGAGGGTAAAAGTAAATGTTGTAAAACCGTAAGATAGAATCCGATTTAGATTCACTCTTTCTTGACTCAAGATTTTAATTCCAGCTGTGATTAACTAATTAGATCAACCACATTGCTGACTCCACACAAATTTCACCAATGACACCAGGTACCAATCTCTACCTCCATGAAAGAGAGAATGGAAAGGTCAAACGATACGATGACTAGTCAAACCAAACTACTAGGAATTCCCTATTTCTCTCAGAGCTAGAGACAGCACACTGAGGAAGTCTTATCAAAGGGAACACAGAGGAATACAGATCGTAGCGTACGAGGTTGTTGCATAGGTTGATGTCCAAATATCAAGCACAACAGAGTCAAATTTATTACATGTCATCATCTCGAACTCCTCCTTTCTCTATCTTAGCTACAGTGCTTCATACATCGACCCATTCGCTTGTTTTAAATAAGGGATTAACATTGGATCACCAAGAAGTATAATCAATCACATGAAAATATGAAACAACGCCCTTTTCCACATTATGAATTTCGAAGTTAGAATTTGAGAACACAACAATGAGAAACCAAATCATCATCAGCTCAAGTCATTGTCCTCTTTGATAATTAGAATAGAAAACCAACAAAGCCTCATAAGCTAGCTACAACTACACAATTATACAAAGCAATTACATTGGACACAATCTAAGACCACACCCACTTCTACAAGAGCAAGTTCACTACTTTGGCCAACAAAAGAAACATCCTATGATTCAACACTCACTTCTGTCAATTGAGGCTTCACCTTGGGAGGCCTACCTCTCGGCCTTCCACTAGTAGCGGCTACAGCATTTGTAGCCACCACCGTGGAAGACCGAGCAATCTTCTTAGGCCGGCCTCTTGGCCTGCCACTTCCAGTTGACACCTTAGCCCTTGGTAGCTTTGGTGGAGCATTAGGGTCCTTTGGGGGGCGACCCCTTGGCCTTGGTGGGGACAAAACAGTGCCTGGAGGGAGAGGAACCTTTGGTTTTGGTGGCCTTCCACGGCCTCTCTTTGGTGGGGCATTAGGGTCAGGCTTCATGTAGCTATTCTTCCAGAACACAAGCTCCCCACTCTCTTTCAGCTTGTTGAGGTGATGGGAGAGAAGAGCTGAGTGGCCTTCTGGCAACTCACCATAGGTGGATTCTATGTACTTTGATATTGCTGACTTGGTGGATCCATTTGCCTCGTTCAGTCCTTCCAGTGCTTTCATTATCATCTGCAACAACAACACACACAGCACAGCAACAACTGCAGTATCAGCACCACCCAGAGTTGAAAAGTGGTGGGTACCTTAAAAAGTGGTATCTTTTTCAGCAACATAGCTGGTATGTTGTGAAAATCATAGCTCATGTTACTGGGTTTGTGAGAAAACATAGCACTTAAGATGAATTCGGGTAAAATTAAATAGATGGACTTTTTCTTTTTCTGTTTTCTTAAATTCCTCAATAACCCTAATTTTTCGTCCTCTGTTGTTTTTAAGAATGGTTAATATTTCAGCTCAGTGAACAAAACAAAAGACCCCGAATCAGTGAAAATGTCTAGATCAATTGGATCATATAAAATTTGCCAACTTTACTAGGATAACTCTATAAAGATTTAATTTTTTGGAGAAAGGGTAAAAGGGGAGTCTTGATTTGGGTGTGAATTTACCTCAGGGTATGGAGGAAGTGATGGAGGTTTATTAACCTCTTCAGTGGCCATTGAAGTTGCAGGTGATGAAGCTCCAAAGCTTGAACGGTTCCCTCAACCCACCCACCAAGCCTAAAAATGCAAACTTTAACAGAGACAGGTTTCAAAAATTTTCAGGAGAGTAAAGCGTTTGATATGGGCTGCACTTGCAAAGATCTGAGGATTGAATTTAAAGGAAGATAAATAAATTAAAAATTGAAAAATTAAAAAAAAAAATTCCTTCCTCTTTTTCCAACCCTCTCTTGTTCATCTTTACGAGAATATGGACGGCTAGGAGTCAACAAATGGATGATGATCCCACGGTTGAGGTTCCATTGTGAAGAAGGTCACTTGGATCGATGACGTGGCAGGTATGTGCTAGTTCACAGAAATTTTTGTAGGTACGCTGTTGTCTTTTGCCTGATTGTTCGTTTGGATGAGGTTTTCAGATTAAGACCATCACAATCTTTAACTCATTTTTTAATTTCATTTTAATTTGAGGAGAGTTGATACGGTACTCATTATTTTTGTCTGAATATTGGTATCCTCTATAAATTGTTATATATTTACTTGGTATTAGTTCCATTATACCTGTTTGGTATATTGTATAGAATAAAGTTAATAGTATAGTATAAGTTATACATTATATATGATTTTACATTATTCAATATTTGGTGTGTCATGAGGGGTGATAAGTGATGACAGATTGAGTTAAGTTGGTTTTAGACAAAAATAAAATATGAACCGATTAAGTTTAGTTAAGTTAGATTAGATTAAGTTGGGAGAAATTTCTTTTATCAATTCGAATCAATCCAACTCGATCAAAGTTTGGTTGGTTCAGTTTGATTTATTATGTTGATATTTTTATTTTTTTAAAAAAATATATCAAAACAATGTCATTTTACATTAATTTTTTTTAAAAAATCAAAATAATACTATATATATTATAAAATTTTTAAGAAATATATATATAATTAAAGTGATTGAGTTGTTTCGGATTAGGTTAGAAAAATCAAAATTCGATACCCAAACTGATGGAAATTGGATTAATTCGAATTGAACAAAAATCAACATCACTATCTAACTCAACTCACTTTTATATATTGGTTTGGGTCGGATTGGTTAGATCATCAAATCAAACTAGACCTGTGATCACCCTATGCACTACACATGACTCTATAATTCTAAAAATTATTTTTGTAACAAAAATTATTAAAAAAAAGTTTAAATTTTATTTTTTAACAAAAATTGTTAAAATTAATTAAAAATTGATATCTAAAATTCTTTGTAGCTTTAAACATTTCTGGTTATCAAATGGTACTCTTAAACTTTTAACATTGACACTTGAGCTTTGTAAGGTACCTCAATCTTTAGCTTCAAAAATGCCTTAAAAGCACAATATTTAAGAACGGCTCAAGAGTGCGTGATAAGATACCAGTATTAAGTGGAGATTGAGCACTGGAAAAAAAAATGGCAGATGTCATTGACAAAAGAAAAATGATAGAAACCTCATTTTAAAAGAAAAACAAAACCAGATCTTTCAAGAAACTAGTTACCATGATGGGTTTATGGGTAAATTTTAAAATTTTTATCAAAAGGTAAAACCAAATTTATTCATTATTTATGAAAAGGAAAATGGAAAAAAAAAAAGAAGAAAATAGATTGAGAAAATGGAGGTGCGATTTGGTCAAGTATGGTGGGAGGCAGTTTGATCGGGCATGGGAGAGATTTGGAAGCAGTGCCAACAAGCAATAATCGGGGGCTAAGATGAGATGGTGACTGCACTTGCGAGAGGATAATTGAGGGCTACAATTCATTTGGGATTAATGCATTATATTTTCTTATTCAACCTAATACAAAAATAATCATGTTAAATCTTATCAGCCACTTGAGGCATGATAAGTTTATCTTATTATCAATTTATCATAAAATAAGAGTGGTGGATCGGATAATTTTATTTTATCATGACACACTGCACATATGATAAAAGCATGCCATATAATATAAATTTACACTATCTGACCTTATACTATATACTAAACAGGGCCTCAAATAAGTGTTTGTTTATCTAGATCAATAAGATAAATTAGTTAAAAGAGAAAATTAATGGGAATGACTACTAACAATATAAAATTAATAAGGATGACCAATTAATCATTCAAAATGGTTAATTAGTCATTTTGAATGATCATTGCTATTCTAAGAATGATTATTTGGTCTTTCACCTTTAATTTTGTGTTATCCGCGATCATTCTCATTAATTCTTCCTAGTTAAAATGCATATAAACTGACACAACTCCACTAGGCCGCAATATTTAAAAACAAAAATTTGGAGTTCCTTAAATATAAATAGTAATTAATAAATAATTTACAACTCATTAACATATCACCATTAGAAAAATGTTACCAAAATAATCTCTGAATTTGAGATGTGAAAGTAAGAAATATTATAATGGCATACAAATAAAATTCTATAAATAATAAATAAATTACACATTGCCTCGTAAATGATTGGACTTAAATTTAGATAAAAAAAAATATAAAATCAGTAATGAATTATTATTTTTTTCAATTATAAGCTTATTTGTGTTAAGTGTTTTTTTTTTTTTTACATAGAAGTTCGTGATTTAAATAATGGATCTTATATAAGTATTTATTGAAGCTCCGGATCGGGAAGGAGAAAATGAGCACGTAGCTTTCATTAACTTATGAATGAAGAATATATACAATGATGTTGAGGGTGTACAATTCACACCATGCATCAATAGTACATAAATATTGCTCAGCCAACACATTAGCTATAGTAACTGAGTTATAATTAACCGCAACTGTTAATTCAATTAATATAGTTGATACTCCCCCTTCAATGTGGGAGGACTCCTACCTTGGATAGAATGGCCTTGAACTAAGGATAAGGGACTTGTCTTGGTCAGTATATCTGGAAGTTGATAAGATGTCTTAACACAAACAAGTTTGATGGTAACAGCTGCAATCTTTTCTCGAATGTAGTGGCAATAAATGGCATGCTTAGATCTCTCATAAAAGAGGAGTTTGAGGCAATGTGGATATTAGCTTAGCTGTCACAAAAGAACCATAGCTAGTCAAATGGAAATATCAAAATCAGCAAGTGGATAAGAGAGCCAACTATGTTCATTGGTCACACTAGCTACGGCTCTTGTTTTGTTCTCTGGATATTGTAGGTTGTTTCTTTGAATTTCAATTGCAATAAAATACTCTCCCATATAGAGACAATAACTAATAGTTAATTCTATGGAGTTTAAGCATGTTGAGTTTGACCCCCAAATTTTTAATTTAAAGATTATTTGATGGTGATGAAATTTGGATTAAGGTGAAATTTTTTAAGATTGACATAAATTCCTGATATGATAATTATCAATAATTTCTTATTTTATTGATAGATATAAATTTTAAATTATAATTAATGTCAAAATATACAAGATATGATAAAGATATTTGTTTTAAAATAAGAAACGAGGAAAGTCTTTATCTTGTTAAGAATAGAGATAAAGGATGAAGTGGGGTGGTTGATTGTCATGCAAATTATTTGTTAGTTATAAATACTTGTATTATAAAATTGGTAGAGTTATGACAAAGGATGTGAAGATTGAGAGGCTTAGTAGTGATATAAAGATAATAGTGAGGAATTGTGGGATAGAGAATATTAAGAGTGCCTACAGATATTATTTTGTAATAGTAGATTTTTCTCATTCGTGAATATAGGCATTTTAAGTTGAATCACATTAAACTTGTACGTGATTTGTGTTATGATTTTTCATATTACTCGAATTTATGTAAACATGTGAAGAAGGGGATGAGGTATTACCTAACAAAATAGCCTCCCTAATCAACTGTAAACACCGAATTTTGTCCGGGACATTTTGTAAATAAAATAAAAAATAAAAAAATAAAATAAAAAAAAAAAATATAGAATCCAGCCCATCCAATATCCTACCCATTGACCCATTATCTAACCCACCATCCATATCCTAAACCAACTCAAACTAAACAAACTTATCCTAATCAAATCCATCGCCTATCCTAAACCAACACCAACACTTATCCTAAATGATTTTAACTCACCATCTCAAACCAATCCTAATCATATTCTAACTCAAACTCCTTAACCTAATCCCTTCCTATATTAACCCATAACCCACACACAAAATACTGAGCTTTGACTCACGAAACTCCTTCAGCAAAAGAAACACACTTTCACTTTAATCTCTGCCACTCACGCAGCCTTCACCCAAAACAATACAACTTACCAACTTCATTCACCATTTCATATCCATTCAACTTCATCTTCACCATAGACCCACCATTCCCAGACACCTTATCCAAACCACCACCACCCACCACAAACCCGGACACAACCACGCCCTCGGAGCTCCATCGGGACCAGCCCCCCCGGACGAGCCGCGAGCGGCATACCTCGAAAGAACCACCGAACCAGACTCGCCGACGCACCTCCACATCGCACCAGAAGATGCGATAGCCTTTCCACTCCACGCCGTGCGTCGCAACCCAAGTCCGAGCGCTCCGATGTCTCCACCCGGACTGCCGGCGCACCTCCACGTCGCACCTTGGAAGACGCGACGCCATCTCCGACCCAAAGACCTCACCGTCGGCCGGTTCCTCCCCACCGTCGTCCTCACCGCCGATTGCGACGCTTGCCGCCCACACTTGCACTGCGTCGTTTGCTTGCGCCGTTTTAGTCGCCCCCTGTTTCGCAAATATCACGAAAAAAAAAAAAGAAACCCCTCCCCTGTTTTACTTGTTAGTTTTCGTAAGTTATTTTTTATTTTTTTCTTTTAATTTCTTTTTTTTTTGTTTTGTTTTAGAAATTCTGGTAGTTTTTATTTTTATTTTTTTGAAATAGGCTGGTGGGCCTAAATGGGTTAAATAATAATAAAAAAATATAAAAAACTAAAAAGGATAAAATAAAATAAAATAAAAGGGTAAAAGTGAAGGAAATAAAATAATTGAAATAATTTTTAAAAATAAAATAAATAAATAAGTGGGATTAACCAGAAGTTGTGACAAATTGTTAATCTCAATATTATTTTTTTGGATCATCGAGTTGTGACAACCTAATGATTCCAATTATTTAAAATAAACAAATAAATAAATCACTATTTAATAAAGACCAAAAAAAAAAATATTTTTTATCATTTTTTATTTTTCATAATTTTAGATATAAAAAAAATCTCCTCTTAATAATAATAAATTTAACAATCTGTGGGTGACGTCTAATCGTATAAGCTTCACTCATTCAAACTTTAATTTGATTAACAGAAATCATGACGACTGTTAATTCAAATCTTTATAAAATAAAAAGTTCAAACTTTAATTTGATTAACAAAGTCGCGACATTTACCTGTTAATTCAAATCTTTTATAAAAAAAAATTCAAACTTTAATTTGATTAACAGTCACTTGACGAATTGCAATTCAAATCTTTATAAAAATAAAAATTAAATCTTTTCTTTAAATAAAATCAACCAACCCACACTTATTTTCTATAACTACGTGACTTTGAATTCTTTTCATTTTGACAGTACGTAGGAATAAGAAATTTTTATTTCGTCAAGCCAAATTTTAAATTTTCACAAATTATTTATTTTTTAGTTTTTTTAAATAAAATGGGTAAAACAAATATATTTATGAGATTATTAAATTTTTGCATAACTAATTTCAGTGTAACCGTTTTGACGGATGTATTAGTCTTTGTGGGATTAAGTCTCCACCCTTCCCTATGCATAACCGACTGGAAAATCTGGTTTCAAAGACCATTTTCTAAAAGGGTTTTCTAATTTTTCCTAATTTAAATAAAAGTACTCTAACTTATTTAAGCTCATCCTTTCGGTCGCGACATCAACATCTTTATATAATGTCAAGGACAATGTGGAAGTGGAAGAGAAGAGTAAGCCCTGGTGAGGTGTAGCCTTGAGGAAGTGAAGCAAGTCATGTGTAGCTTGGAGAAAAGTTCTAGGTTTAAGACAAAAAATAGCTCAATTGTTGACTGTGTACGTTATATCACATCTTGAAATTGTCAAGTACAGTAATCTACCAATAAGACTTCTATAGACTGAGTTGTCATGTAATAAATCTCCATCATATATCCATGTTGAGTTTGAAATTTGGATCCATTGGCAAAGTTGCAAGCTTACAACCCTAGAAACCAGTGTCTACAATAAGATATCAAGTGTATTTATTTTGGGATAGATATATACCAAACTTGAAATGTGGAATCTTTAATCTAAGGAAGTACTATAATTTGCCAAATCCTTAAGTTTAAAAGTGGCATGTACATAGGAGAGATTTGAGTTGAACGATGACAACAATATCAAAGTCAGTTATGATAATATCATCCGTATAGACCAAAAGCTCAATTAAGAAAGGACCATGACCCTGGCTATTGTTATCAAAGTTAAAATGAACCTTTAAAAATTCATATTTTTGCAATTCAAATTCTGAGTTTTCATTCTCTTTTAATATCTTTGATTGGGTTTTATTCTCAAATTTTATTATGTTTTTATTATTTTAAAGTATGTTCTTATTACGTATTTTATTTATTTTTTATAGGTAAATACACGTGGAAAGAAATTAAACGCTTAAAGAAGCAAGAAATCAGAGAAACAAGCTTTATGGATAAATCATCAGATTTTGTGCAAAAATAAGAAATTCCTGAAGATAAATATTTGAAGGATTCTCATCCTATTCGTAGATGTTAATTAGAGTTCTAATTGGATGCAAAATCTTAAATAAGGATTAGATTGAAGATTGGACAAGGATTCTCAAAGAGATTTGATTTGGAACAAAATTCGGATTCCCGCACTATCCTAACCATTCCTCATTAATTAAGTCATATCTTGGGTTACAGAGATTAGATCGACGCACTGTTTGCTGCATTGAAAAGCTAACAAAAAATCCTATAATTTTTCTGTTAAGATTGAGAGCAAATTCGTCCATTTGGAGAATGAGAAAAATCATGCAAGTCAGATACGAAAAGTTATCAACTTTTCTATAAAAAGGAAAAAACGAGTTTAGCAAATGAGCTCACTTTTGCACAGATTTTTATCAGCCGTCAAAAAGTAAAGTGGAGGCACAAATCCTAGCTTGGTGTGGGCACAATTAGGCTTGAAGATTATGAATTTTCTTCAACCTTTTCATCAACCTTCTATGGAGTTTGTCGTTTTCTTCTCTTTATTTTATTCTTTTCTCATATGTAACTAAACCTTTTTCGTTAGGGTGATGATGGATCTTGATACTTAGATAATGTAAATTCTTTTATGAGTTTAATCTATATTTATATTTCATGATTTATATGTTTATCTCTTCTCTTAATGTTTTTCTAAACCTGATTAATTTGGGAATGATTTTTGGGTTATGTATGATTTGGGAAAATTATGCATGAACCTAGAACTTGTGATAAACACCATAATTTTTGCAATCGCTAGGAATAGACGTTGTGGGTTATGTGATATTTTTTTTAATTCTCTCGTTTATGATAATGTCTTTTCTATTTGGGGTTAGATTAAGGGATTAATTAAATCTAAATAGTACAAAGAGGATTGATATACCAATGGATTGAATATTAATTAATTTTGAAAATTGACCATGAATCATTGGAATAAAACTTGATTAAATTAATATTTAAAATTGTATCAAAAGAGTTCAAGTGAAATCTGACCACTAACACTTTCATATCATCATTTTTCAACCTTAATCTGATTCTTGATATTTTTAATTATTTTTCTATTTATTGTTTTCTTTTATTTATATTTTTAATTCTCTTTTTCGATAGTTTGGATAGTGTCAATTTAGCGAACTTAATAATTGTCAATATAATCTTTATGGGAACGATACTCAACTCACTCTTTATTATTTTTGCGATTTAGTGCACTTGCAAATATCACAATATTAAACTTTTTTAATAATGTGATAACACATAAATAAATGAAATTAAGTGTAAAATTTGTTGGAGTCATTAGTTTCACTAACACTTGTTTTCTTATAAATAAAAAAATATTATTACTTAACAAAGGTAATAATTTATTGCTTATACTAAAATGAAAAAAAATGACTTATTTACTAATACTTGCTATTGAAGAAAAAAAAAAGGAAAAGAGTGATGAAAATATATTACTAATTAAATTCATTACTATTTCTCAAAATTTTACAGTTATACTAAATTGCAGATATTGTGAGTTCATGTGATAGATTGTCCTTTACAGTATATATTTTATTTATTTAATTGACATTATTGTACTTTGCAAGGACTTCGCTAAGTAAGGATGGCAATTTGGCCCGACTCGCCCTGTCCAGATCTATCCTAACCCGAACAAGTCAGGTAACCTAACAGTTGATTAGGTTTTAGGGCAAATTCGGGTAAAACTCGAATACATTGTCTTCGGGTATGGGGCGAGGTCGGGTATAAGATGCCCCACTTCGTTACATACCTCGAATCCGCCCCAAACTCTACATATATATACATATATTATACAATTATAATTAAATTATATATATACATTATATTTAAATTTTAATAAATGTGTTATCTAACCATTTTTAAAAAAAATTCTATAAAAAAGGTGTAATTCGGGTAGGTTAGAGTAGGGAAGGGCAGATAAATCCCCACGAGTTTGGGTATGGGGCAAAAAAAAGTCCTCACTGAGTAATGGGGTGGAGAATGGCGCAACATGTGAGTGAACGAAGTAGGGACGGATAGTGAAAAACCTACCCCGATCCGCCCTATTGCCATCCCTATCGCTAAGCCTTTCAAAACTCAAATCTAAAATGGTATTTCTCCACCAAGGTGTGTTAGTCCGAGTGAAAGGGACTCGATTCCCTTAAGCATGTGGTCATAAATTCGATCTCGAGATTCATGCGTATAGAAATAATACTGTTGAAAAGGGTCACTACTTAAGCACATGATTGTACCACGAGAGATTAGTCTTTTACCTATCAGGTGAGGGGATACTTTGAGAAACAAAAAAAAATATTATTTCTCCTCACTTTCTATGAATAAAGCCAATTGAGATATGTGAAATTAGTAAATGACCATATGTTTCTCCTACTACATCAAACAGAAGCTTGATACAACCTTCTAATTTTATTTCAATGTTTGTGTATATACTATTTAGGCTCGTTTCGTATGAAAGATATGATAAGACCTAATAGTATTAAGCCTAATAATATAAGACCTGATAATATAAAACTTAATGTGTAATAGTTGAGAATATTGAGATGTTTAAAATTATAATGAAAAAGTATTTATAGTAACTTATATATCAAACTCAATCAAGTTTAATCTCACCTACAAAATTTGATTAAGTTATCATCATTTTAATAGATAACACAAATTTGATAAATAAATTTATACAATATAATATTTATACTAAATAATTAATAAAATTATAATATATTATATTAACTTGTCTTATCAAATTTAATTAAATATATCAAATAAGATTTTTATCGTTCACAATAATGATAACTTAAAAAGTATAATATTTTTTTTATATATTAATGAGAATTGCAAGCATTTAGTTCGGTAACAATGTGGCTTACCTACCTTTTGCCACTTGTCGTATCTGGTTAGGTTGAACATGCACTTCAGATAAATTTTTGTATGGACATAAATGTAATGAAAAGTTCTTCTACCCTTATAGAATAATACATTATTTTATTAAAATTATAACACTTAATACTTAATAATTATATAGGCGATAGATTAAAAATTAAATATTTTAAAATAAAATCTAAATAATTATAAAATAATTTAAAATATTACTTTAAAAATAATTTAAAATTTCTTTAAATATATCACCTTACCTTTACACACAATCAATCGCAAAATGACAACGCAATAAAAATGACCCACTAAAACCAAGTCAATATTCCAACACCATTTTAACAATTGATTTTTTAAAAAAAAAAATTACCTTCCTTATTTCCTTTCTCTCTCCTTAAACAGTCTTTTCTTAACGAGATATTTTGAAGTAGATACAAATTTAACATATAAAATTTATAAATATTTATAAAAAATTAAAAAGATGTGATAATTTTTTGTAATAAATAAATTTAATGAGGCTCATTTATCTTCTTTTTCTAACTTTTTATGAACATATACAAATTTAATATATTAAATTTGTGTTTACTCAAAAATATCTCTTTCATCGACATCAATGACCTATCCCACAACCATCCCCTCTCCTGGCCTCTCCAAAGGGCATTGTCTCAAACTCCGCTATGGTTGTCGTCGCCTACCCATGGACACCGTCTCAGACTCAACCATGGCTGCCGTCACCTCCCCTATATATGGACACCGTCTTAGAGTATGCCATGGCAGCCCTTAGCGGCATCGCCATCGTCCACTCAAACACCACCCCCTCCTGCCAACCTGCCCTCAACCGCGCCGCCAAGTGCTGAAGTACCGCCGCATCCCCATCCTATCTCTGACCCTGTCTTTCCACTCCACCAAGGACTTCGGTGACTCGGTGTTCATCCTCGTCACTGAGTCCGACGTTGGCGGCATCCAATTCAGCCCCGACGACCCCCTCGTTGCCATCATCGAGTGGTGGTAATGGTGATGTGAAGAAGAAAAATGAGAGTTGTGCAGAGGATGGTCATGACTCATTTGGTTGATGAAGAAGGGTACTTGTGCAAACAACATAGGATAGTTTTATGCTGGGGATGAAGGATGAAAAAGAGAAAAGTTCATCTTCATTTACGAATGGAAGTGGTATTTGCTTGTTTGAAAGTGGTTTTTGGATGAAACTATGAATGCCATTTGAGTAGAGTGAGAAAGGAAGAAAGAGAGTAAGCTTTTTTTTCAAAGAAACAAAATAGATCAATTCCTGAGATGGCTTTGGTGTGCTTATTTGGTTTTAATGGGATCACTTTTATTAAGATGTCATTTTGTGATTGATTGTGTGTAACCTTGTGTTTGAATGTTTTTTCATTAATGGAACAGAACATAATAGGTGGGGATAGATCGGAAAGGAAAGGGAAGGAATGGAACATAGTTCCCCCCTCTTTGTTTAGAAGATTCATTAACAGAACGGAACATGTGTTCCCTCCATTCCACCTCAATTTTGGGGGGGGGGGATAAAAACTGGGCATTTAAGGGGAAGATGGGGGAATGATTTCTCATGTATTCCGTTCTGTTCCTATACATTTTAAAACTCCCAAACACAGAAAATTATTTCTGTTCCCCCCATTTCCTTTCATTTTTCCCTATTACCTATCATCCAAACATAGTGTAAAAGAGAGGTGTTACATTTGTGTCTATACATGAATTATTCTGCGCTTGCAGGATTGTCCTCGCTCTACTTGAGAAATTATTATAGATATGCTTCTAGAGTATAATAATAAAAGCATATTTTGGAAAAAAAAATCATTTAATTTAAATAAATAAACATAAATTTAAGTTATTAACTTAAAATTAATTGTAATTTTTTTTGGGTGTTTTAAGAACATACAATAATTTCTTAATTTCTCCACTCTAAGGTGTGGTTGCGTTGTGGGTTTTGTGATTGGCCAGAACTTCTTTCAAGATAACCTTGCTCATTGGATCATCGTTCATACCTAAATAACCACTGTAGCCTACCTTGCGACCCTTTGCTGAGTTTGGCAGTGGAGGAACAACCTGTTCTTGGATGAAGATAAATGGGATTTGAATCTCGTGGTTATAAGAATCACTCAATCAAGTCTTTGTTGTGGTGTAATTCAAACTCATATGGGTAGTTAGTAGGTGGTTATTTTCTGTTGTTATTGTTAGTAAGTGGTAGTTTTGTAATGAGTGGTGTGGAACCTATGGTAGCCAATATAAAAGGCTATTGAATAACAAAGGAATATACAATTTTAAAATTTCCTATTATATTCTTTTCTTCTCATCGCTTCTTTCATATTCTGTAAGTGTGTGTGTTCTCCACAACAAATTGGTATCTAGAGCTTTGTTGATCTCAGACCTGAAGTGCAGTGCATAGTGGTGCATCCATGGCTGGCTCCAATGGACATTTATCTAGAAACTTGCCCACTCTTGATGGCAAGAATTATGAAAAGTGGTGTATCTAGATGAAGGTGATCTTTGGCTTTCAAGAAGTGATGGAGATAATGAAGAGTGGATTCCAAGAACTTGGTGATGATCCAACTGAAGCCCAGAGAGCCACCTATCGAGAGGCCAAGAAGAAGGATTGCAAAGCCATGTTTCTCATTCATCAATGTGTTGATGCAGCTAATTTTGAAAAGATTGCAGCAGCTTCAACTGCAAAGGAAGCATAGGATATTCTTAACAAGTGTTATACTGGTGCGGACAAATTGAAGAAAGTTCGACTTTAAACCTTGAGGAGGCAATATGAATTACTACAAATGGAAGGTCAAGAAAGTGTGGCAGACTATTTTACAAGAACGTTGACCCTCACCAACATGATGAAGACATGTGGGGAATCATTGACTGATGTGATGATTGTTGAGAAGGTTCTTAGAACCTTAACACCTAGATTTGATCATATTGTGATGGCCATTGAGGAATCCAAGAATCTTGAAGTGATGAAGATTGAGGAGTTGCAGGGGTCATTAGAGGCACATGAACAAAGATTGAATGAGAGAAGCCTTGAAAATTAGAGGCACATGAACAAAGATTGAATGAGAGAAGCCTTGAAAAACCCGCTGATCAAGTACTGCCCACGTCTTGATCAACAACAAGGTGAATCCTCAACTCGAAGTAGAAGAGGAAAGAAAAGGTTTGACAAAAGAAAGATTCAGTGCTTCAACTGTAAAAAATGGGGGCACTTTGCAGACGAGTGCAGAAGCAATAAAGGAGGAAGAACGAAGTCTGATGATGAAGCCTATATTGTTCAAGAAGATGGATTGGATTCAGATCAGGTGCTATTGATGGTGACTACCAATTCTGATCTTAATAGCTTAGAATCTTGGTATCTTGACACCGGTTGCTCAAATCACATGACTGGCCACAAGGACTGGTTGATCGATTTTGATGCTAGTGTACATAACAAAGTCAGGTTTGCAGATAATAGTACTGTCTCAGCTGAAGGAATCGGGAAGATTATGATCAAAAGGAAGGATGGAAGGCCAGCATATGTATCTGATGTGCTGTATGTGCCCTCCATGAAAAATAACTTGCTAAGCCTTGGACAATTGCTTGAAAAGGGTTTCTCAATGAATATGAAGCAGAATTTTATTGAAGTGTTTGATCCAAAATGAAGGTTGGTGTTGCGAGCTCCCTTATCCAAAAATAGAACCTTCAAGGTAAACCTAAATACTGTAGAAGTGCAATGCCTCTCAACCACTGTGACTGAGGATGAAAAATGACTATGGCATTACAGACTTGGTCACTTGAATTTCAAAAGCCTGAACCAACTAGAGAGTAAGCAGATGGTGCTCAAATTACCTTTGATTAAACCACCACATAAGGTATGTGAAGGGTGCCTAGTGAGCAAGCAACCAAGGAGTGCATTCAAGTCTTATGCACCTTCAAGAGCAACTGAACCATTAGGTGTGGTTCACTCAGATATGTGTGGCCCGATTGAAATACCATCACTGGGAAGTAACAGGTAGTTTGTGACTTTTGTGGATGAATTTACTAGAAAAGTGTGGCTGTTTCTGATCAAAGTGAAAAGTGAAGTGTTTTCTGTGTTTCAAAGATTTCGTGTATTAGTTTAAAGATAAAGTGGGCAAAAAATGAAAATATTGAGAATTGATGGAAGGGGAGAATATACCTCTAAGGAGTTTAAGGAGTTTTGTGAAAAGAAAGGCATTGAGCATGAAGTGACTGCCCCTTACACACCTTAACACAATAGCTTGGCTAAGAGGAGAAATAGAACTTTACTTAACATGGCACGATATATGTTAAAGGGAAAAGGAATGCCACTTTGCTACTAGGGAGAAGCAGTGTCCACTGCTACCTATGTGTTAAATAGATGCCCCACAAGAAGAATGAAGACTGTGACTCTAGAAGAAGCCTGGACAGGAAGCAAACCAAGTGTGAATCATTTAAGGATTTTTGGGTCCTTATGTTTTAGGCACATTCCAGATGAAAAGAGGAGAAAATTAGATGATAAAAGTGAAACCATGGTATTAGTGGGATACCATCCCACATGGGCCTACAAACTGTCCAGTCCAACCTTGAAGAAAGTTGTCATCAGTAGAGATGTGGTGGTTGATGAGTCAACATCATGGAGTTGGAAAGACAACTCTAGTAGCACAAAATCAGGTGTTTTAAGTTCATTTGGAGAGGATCAGCAAACTGAGTTAGGTGATGCAGTGGTTGATCCTATGCAACATCAGGAAAGGAGACCACAGAGGCAGAGATTACCACTAGCAAGATTCGCTAATTATGAGGTGTTTCCTGATAATGCCATCACACCTGAAGGTGATCTAGTACATTTGGCTTTTCTAGCTGATACAGAACTAATAAACTGGGAGCAGGCCATTAAAGAGGAAGTATGGAGGAAGGCAATGGAGGAAGAAATCAATGCTATTGAATGGAATCAAACTTGGGAGCTTGTTGATCCACCACCTGAGAAGCAACCAATAGATGTAAAGTGGGTCTTTAAAGTAAAAATGAAACCAGATGGATCAGTTACCAAAAACAAGGCAATATTAGTAGTTAAGGGGTTCCTACAAAAGGCTGGGGTGGATTATACTAAGGTGTTTGCACCTGTTGCAAGAGTAGAGACAATCAGATTGGTTATTGCTATTGCCAGCTCAAAGGGGTGGCCAATATTTCAAATAGATGTGAAGTTTGCATTCCTCAATGGTCCACTAGAAGAGGAAGTGTATGTGTTGCAGTCACCAGGTTTTGAAGCAAAAGGGAGAAAAAACAAAGTATATAAGCTCAGAAAAGCGTTATACGGCTTAAAACAAGCCCCTTAGGCTTGGAACAAAAGGATAGATGCATTCTTACTTCAACAAGGGTTTTCAAAGTGTTCAGTGGAGTTTGGTGTGTATGTAAAAGTGCATAATAGCGCTGATCTAATTTTAGCTTGCCTCTATGTTGATGACTTACTAGTAACAGGAAGTGATCAATCAGAAATTGATAAGTTCAAGGGGAGAATGAAATCAGAATTTGAGATGATTGATTTGGGAATTCTCACATATTTCCTAGGTATAGAATTTGCCTACACTAGCAAAGGTATTGTTTTGCACCAGAGAAAGTATACACAAGAAGTACTGAAGAGATTCCATATGGGGAACTGCAATGAAGCAGCTACACCAGTCGAAACCAATGGGAACATTACAAAAGGGAGAAAGTGAGAAGTCTGTTGATGGTACTCTTTACAAACAGATAGTGGGATCTCTACGATTTCTGTGCAACAGCAGGCCTGATATTAGTTATGGAGTGGGACTGATCAGCCATTTTATGAGTGATCCGAGGACCTCACACATGGTTGCTGCCAAGAGGATTCTAAGGTACTTAAAAGGAACACAAAATCTTGGGTTGTTGTTTCCTAAAAGACAAAGGCAGGATGTAGCAAAATTTGAAGCCTATTCTGATTCGGATTGGTGTGGAGATAAGGTAGACAGACAAAGTACATCTGGCTATTTGTTCAAGTTCCTCAATGCACCAATCTCATGGTGCTCAAAAAAGCAAACCGTGGTTGCTCTTTCTTCATACGAAGCAGAGTACATAGCTGCCTCTCATGCAGTTGTCAGGCCTTATGGTTGGAGTCATTATTAGAGGAGATGCAAATCAACTACAGGAAACCAGTGAAGTTGTTTATTGACAACAAGTCATCTATAAGCCTAGCCAAGAATCCGGTTGCACATGGAAGGAGGAAGCACATTGAGACCAGATTTCACTTCTTGAGAGATCAAGTGAACAAGGAAAAATTAGAGCTAGTTTATTGCTGCACAGAATCACAAGTTGCTGATGTACTGACAAAATCGTTGAAGGCAGATCGGTTCAGACAACTAAGGGAAATGTTAGGAATTTTTTCATTAGAGCATTTAAATTAAAGGGGAGTGTTGTGGTGTAATTCAAACTCATATGGGTAGTTAGTAGGCGGTTATTTTCTGTTGTTATTGTTAGTAAGTGGTAGTTTTGTAATGAGTGGTGTGGGACCTATGGTAGCCAATATAAAAGGCTATTGAATAACAAAGGAATATACAGTTTTAAAATTTCTTATTCTATTCTTTTCTTCTCATTGCTTCTTTCATATTCTGTAAGTGTGTGTTCTCCCCAACAGTTTTGACTTCAAGCAATTATTGAATGTTGTTTCTTCTAGTGTTACTAGCGGTTGTGAGGTGAGATGGAGCAGACTAGAACATGGCTTTGTCAAAGTCAATGTGGGTGGAAGTTGCATTCCTGGGTAACCCTATAGAAGAGCTGGAAAAGATGATGGTGAATGGATTTTTGGTTTCTCTGACTTTGTTGGTAATGCGAAAATTCTCCTTGTTGAGTTGCTAGCCATAAAGCATGGCCTTCTTCTTTACTTGGAAGCTAGGCTTTTGGAAAGTTTGGTGCGAGAACAATTCTTTGGAAGCCTTGCAGCTTGTTAACTCTTCTTTGTCTCTCAAGTTTCACTTTTATAGTGTTGCCATTGGTGACATTATATCCATCTTGCTTCTTTCCACTCTAGCACAAAAGGGGGAGAATATAATAAATAATTTAGGGTATGTTGTTTTACATTATTGAGGAGTGGTTAGACGTTTGGCCAAGGCAATATCCTCCTTCCTTCTTGTAAAAGTGCATTAGGAAGATAATTTTTTCTATTTTTTTCTTGTAAAAGTTAAACCAAACTAGCTCTTGTGGCATCGTCATTACACGCTAATTTAAAAAACCTGAGTTGATATTAATTGAATTAAAAGTTCATTGAAAAAATAAAATTATTATACTCATTACTCACCCTATCTAAAGTTCACTTTGCTTTTGTTTTGGTATTAGTTGAATTTTATGCAATAAATCACATAATATTATGGCATTATGAACTTACACTACTAGCCTTCTTACATGTTATGTTCAAGTTCCTATGATTTGGGAGAACTTTACACAGAAAGTTTAGTCACAGGTGGCTTAAGGTATTTGAGAGCTCAAAACTAAATTATAAAATGAGGTTTTTTTAACTTATTAAATATAATTAATTTTTAATAAAAAATAGTTTTTTAACTTCTTCATGTATAAAATTATTAATTTTTTAAATTTTATTATTTCATTATCAACATTCTTATCATATTGTTTTTTTTTTCTATAAATGATAGGTGTATTAGTAATTATAGGTTCTATTTCATTTCGGATATAATTTCTTTATAAAAAGATTTTATAGCATAAATTAAAAAATATTTAAATTTAATTAAAACAATAGTAAATAGAGCCATATTTTCAAGTTGATGAAAAACACTTTGTGTGAGTGCAATTGAAAGTACTTCAAGAAAATGATCTTGTATTTTAAGAATCAAATATGAAAGTAACAAACATGAGAGAGTGATATTTAAAAAATAAAATAAAGGGAAAGAGAATAAGAAAAAAAAATAGAGTAAATAGATACTAATTTTTTAAAAGAAACAATTTTATAAGAAGAAGTTGATAATTTGCACAACTCCATGTCCATAGACGTGAAATAAAAGAAAAATTGTAAAGATTATGGTAAATAGTAGAGCGATAAAATGAGAGACAAAAAATTATAAGAAATAATTATAAAGTAGTAGTTGACTAATAAGAAAGAGGAAAAGTAAATAATAAAATAAGTTAATTAGGAGCTAATAAAGTGTAAGAATATATAGTCTTAAATTAGGCTTTATTTTATATATATATATATATATATATATATAAAATTAAATTATGAGACCTAAAATAAGTTAGGATATAAGACAAGAACTTTATTAGCCTTACTTTAAAGTTGGCCTGAGTTTACCCCCACACAAACTCACAAAAGTTTATCCATTACCATTCACTTCTTAATTTTTTATTTCTCTCTTACTTTTGAAACAAGTTACTTACACACAAAAATGAGAATTAATCTCACATAGAGTATGAAGATCATTGATGGAAAGAAAAAAAGAAAATGTTCTTTCACACCAAGAGCAATTCGTGAAACGTTTCATGGAAAGAAAGAAAATAATTGTCATTTTGTGATACATGTTTTATTCTTCATCTTTTTTCTATCTCTCACCCATGATTTCTATCGCACCCTCCTAATTTCTTTTACATCCCTTTGAGTATCACATTTGTTCGTGAAACAGTTCATGAAAATTGTTTGTGAAAAATATTATTACTCAAGAAAAAAAAAATAAATGATGATAAAGAGTTGTGTAAAATTTGTGAGGAATTTTTTCTATTAATTACTCCTTCCTTTTTATCTTTTAATTCATGGTTGACATTGCTTTTGTGAGCGTTACACTGTCAATTTGTCTGTGTAAGTAGCTTTTCCCGACATTTAATAAAAGGGAGGTTGTCTTATCAAAAGTTATTATGGCAACACAATTTACGTGCTATCATCATTATAACAATTTGTGCTGGCATCATGAATTTCATTTGCGTTCAACCCTACCCCTACCAACAAAGCCTCCGCAACAACCACTTGGCAATATTGTATATTTCAATTAGTGCGTGTTTAGATTAGAATTAAAAATTTAAATTTAATTAAAAATATATTTATAAATTTAAATTTAATTAAAAATATATTTATAATAATATAATTTATATTTAAAAAATTTTATTTTAAAAATAAATTAAAATAATAATTTTAAAATAAAAATAAAAAATTTTTTACTTTTAATTTAACGTATTGAACTGCATATTCAATTAAAGTAAATGAATATTTAAAATACACAAACATAAAGACTTTAAACGTCAATTTACCTAAGTAAATTGATTTCCAAAGACGCTCTTACATGTAACACGAAATCTAACCCCAAACACTCCATTCTATGCTATTCTATAAAAGAAACAAAACTGCCAATGCCTGTATGCACGGCCATTAACAAGGGGTCTAGCGCTGAGCGCTAATTTCTGTCAAGGCGCCTTAAAAGTTTTTTATGTGAAAGTATGATTACCAATAAGATTACCAGTTAAAGGAGAATTCAAACTTATAAAAAAGAAAAAAATTAGAATTTTATTTGGATTCGTTCCAAAAGTTAAACTAATTATTAGCATCGGCTTGAAAATGCCAAGTTGTCCATGCTATTGGATAAGGTGTAAGTTTTTAGGTATGAGATGAGATGGTTCCCGAGGAAGGCAACAGCGACATCAGAATCAGCGATTCCCATGCATACGTCTCAATCCCAATTCCAAACGCCACTGATCACCTATTTTTCGTGACCACAGCAGATGCAGGCTCCCAATTTTTGTAAGGGGTACTGTACTACCACGATTGCATTGAAGATTCACTCCTCCAACCATATGGCCCATTGCATGTTTTAAAGAGAAATTCATATGTACCTATATAAGGACCTTGTGTTTAAATATTTTTTCATTAACGGAACGGAATAAATAGAGATGAATCGAAAAGAAAAAGAATGGAATGGAATATAGTTTTTCTCTCTTTGTTTAGAAGATTCATTAATGAAACAGAATGGGACATGTGTTTTCTTAATTCCACCTCAATTTTGGGATAACAAAAATTAGGCATTTGAGGGGAAGAATGGAGAAATGATTCCTCATGTGTTCCGTTTCATTCTTATGCATTTTAAAATTTCCAAATACAAAAACTTTTTTCCGTTCCTCCTATTTTCTTTCCGTTCTTCTTATTATCTGTCATCCAAATATAATGTTAAATTAATAATTAATATGTGTATTTTGTAAATATGTATTTTTTTAAAAAATAAATAAATACATTTCTAATTGCACAACTCTATGCTTGAATCAAAACATAACAAAAGATTATATGATACTTAAAAAATCGAATTACTGGACTTGCCCAAGGCTTGAGGTGTGAAGGGGAGTAACTGCTCTTATTCCCTATATGCTTAGAAGTCCTATGGGTCTCAATGGGACAATTATAGTATATATAAGATGAAAGTTAGGGTCTCTCTTGTGTTTATAACATAGTCAACCTACTCACCATAAAAATCATACACAAAGTCTACATATCACCACAATTCATGATAAGTTTAAGTGTTTAATTATAAAAGTCGAATAACAATTAACAAGTGATCAAAAGGGCTAAATCAATAGATACTCTATAATATTTAACATTATTATCTAAGTTTTAGTAAATACTAGTTATGCTACCCTTGCGTTGCCTAATTCTTTTAAATCAAATATATATGATTATGAGGTTTTATTTAATAAATAAATATTTAGTGTATGTTTGAATTAGCTTAGTTTATTTTAAGAAAAACTTATAGTTAAAATATTTTTAAAAAAATTGGCTAAATATTTTTTAAGTGTAAAATAAATCAATTCAAATATATTTAAAATCTTATAAAATATATTAGAGAGTCTTATATTTAAGATTGAATAATTATATAACTCAATTTTGTTTTATTTATTTGTAGCAATATTTAGCTGTACTTTTTGACTTTATATGCAAAATTTAAACTAAAAAAAGCTATATATTTATTTTGACATGTTGGGTAGATGTTTTAAGACATGGAAAAGATTTATAATGGCATTTTACTAATATATATATATATATATATATATATATATATATATATGTGTGTGTGTGTATTTTATCTATTTAATATTAATTTATGAAATAATATAAGTATTTTTTTAATTTATTAAAAATGAATATACTTTGATTTATATTTTTTAAAAAAATTATAAATATTTTAAAAAAAATTGACATGAAAAAAGTTTAAAAGTCAAGAAAATATGAAAAGTCAAGCAAAAAATGAAAAATACAAAAGGTTTGAAAAGATCAAAGTGAAAAAAATATGAATGAAAGAAATAAAGAGTCGAAAAATAAATAAAGTTAGAATTAGAATTAAAAAGAATTTTAAAAATCGTTATTTAGAAAAATTCAACATGACAAATTGTAGTGGAAGAACTTTTATATATTAATTAATAATATTATAATGGATAGATAATAAATAATAGATAGATAGATAATAGATAGATGTACGTCTAAGCTAGTTTGCATAGGATTACAAAAATCTAACAATTTATAGATGTTAACTTGAATTTGAGTGCAAATTAACAGTGCCTACGTAGAAATTTCTTCTGTCTTCAGGTCATATACTCCATTGCATTTGTTTCTTGGAGGGGCCACCTATCGCCAAGTTATATGGCACTCTTCCTGCAATAAATACATGATACATTATTTGTAAAAAAATAAGATTAAAATGTAAATAATTTAATTCAATTTTTTTTAACAACCAAATTTTTAGTTTAATTTCAATAATTAATTAGTTTAAAATTTTAATATACATAAATATTTGATATTTTCTTTTATTCATAAAATGTGAAAGAAAATACAAAAAACTTATTAAGCATGAAGATGTAGGCATCAATTAAACTTAATATCGAGTATGACGAGGAGCAGAACTAGATAAAACATCATGGGAGGCTAAATGTAATTTTTCTTTTCAAAAAGTTCAAAGTATGATTTGAAGGAAAAAAATAAAAACTTAAAGGGTAATTTTCATACTTTCAAAAGTTAGGGTGGCTGCCGCCCCTAAGCATAAGGCATATAAATTAAAATTTGCTATCAAGTATGAAGCATGAATATAAATATCGACACTACAAACACTACGTGTTTGGGTTGAATATGGAGACAAATATATATATATATATATATATATATATATATATATATATATATATATATATATATATATATATATATATAAAAGTGTATCGGATGAGAGGAGTATTTATTGTGAGAGGATGAAAGAAGTGAATCTTGACCATTGGGACTTTATATGAATGGTGAGATTAGAATATAAATGCACGTGACTTTTTAAGTGGTGTACACGACTTTTAAGTAACTTTTAATCTTGATTTATCCATGTATGGTAATATGGTCAATTCTTTCCTTCATACTCTCATAATAACCACTCTCTCTACATTAGATATATATATATATATATATATATATATATATAGAGAGAGAGAGAGAGAGAGAGAGAGAGAGTGAAAGAAATGAATCTTACCATTGTAAGTGGTATGATAAGTGAATTTTGGACCATTAAATTTTATATGAATAATTAATATTAAAACATAAATATGTGTGATTTTTTAAGCAATCATGTGATCTTTAAGTAACTTTCAATCTTGATTATATATATATATAGTGTATCTAGTGAGAGAAATATTTATTGTAAGAGGTGTGATAAGTGAACTTGATTATTAAATTTTATATGAATGATTAAGATTAAAACATAAATATATGTGATTTTATATATAGTGTATCAGTGAGAGAAATATTTATTGTAAGAGGTGTGATAAGTGAACTTGATTATTAAATCTTATATGAATGATTAAGATTAAAACATAAATATATGTGATTTTCTTAAATAATCATGTGACCTTAAATTTTTAATTTTTAAATATATATATATATATATATATATATATATATATATATATATATATATATATATATATATATATATATATATATATATATCGATATAAAAATATTTATTGTAAGTGATGAAAGAAGTATAAATGACAAGCATTAGATTTGATATTAAGAAAATGCTTCACTTTATGGTCTCCCATCTTTTGTTGGGATAGGGGAGTTGAAAACATCAAACAGATATAACATATATAGATTCAATCCAATGCATTAAGTGTAGAGTATAACTGAGATTTATATCACATTTTGATGGACTTTTTTATCCACATTTTACCTATACTTGAATTTCATCATACATCCTTTACATGTGTTAAAATTAGAGTAAAAGTGTACAGCAATTTTAATGGAAGTAATTGTAATTTGATAATAAAAATTATATAAATATAAAGTAATGTATATATAAATATAGTGTGAATAACATTGTTTATGATATTTTTGGTCCATTCAATCTGAGATTGATTCCCTTTCAAAAGGAACATTTCCCACCATCGAGACTGCCGTGAGGCCTCTTCCACAAGACTAATTGACCCCACTTCCTCACTCGCTTTAATTGCAAAGTGCCTAGTCTGGTTGTTTAGGGGAGTCCCAACTATATGCTATGATAAACTCTCTGCTTTTCTTGTTTGCTCTAGCGTCCATGGTGATGGAGATCTCGATCACACATTTGTTCAAGTACTGGAGCAAGTGTGGAAAGCATTTCCCTTTTTTTCTTTTTTCTTTTTTTTCTTTTTATCTGCAGGAAGGCATTTCCTAGAATATTTGAAGTTCAAGCCTGGAAAGGGTATTGCATATATAGGTTTTTGTTGGTGGATGGGCTTGATCGGGTGCATCCACATCCAAAGGATTAGTGTTTGGACCTTTTGAACGAATGTGGTCATGACAAAAAAAAAATGTGTTCATTATTTTTTGGTGGAACCAATGACTCGCCCCTATGACTCTGAATCCGAGTTATATAATGATGGAAAAATATTTATCACACATTATTTTTTTACATTAATTTTTATACCACTTTATATTACTATCTAATATAATAAGCTAATTATTACTTAATGTTAATATATTTACAAAATAAGTTAAAGAGTTCATTTTTTAAGAAAAAGTTCATTTGAGAGTTTTGATTAAATTACTATTTAACTTGAAACTAATTATCATCTTAAATCTTATATTAAAGTATTTACTATTAAGATTTAAGATTTTTACAAAATTAGTGAAAGAATAATTTTTGAATATTCATTTGATGAGTCTGAATCAATTACTACTTAACTTAAAAGTAATTATCATATAATATTAAGTTAATTACTAGTAAATGTTAAAGTATTTATAAAATAAGTGAAAAATTTTATATTTTCAAAAAAGTTCATTTGAAATTCTAAATGAATTACTACCTAACATAAACGTAATTATCATATTATATTAAACTACTTACTACTAAGCTTTAAAATTATTACAAAGTAAACGAAAGAATATTTTTTGAAAGAAACTTATTGTAAAAGTTTGAATAGTTATTACCTAACTTAAATATAATTATTATATTATATTAAGTTATTTACTATTAGACTTTAAGAATATTACAAAGTAATAAAAGTGATGTAAAAAATAGTGTAATAAAAAGTGGTGTTAAAAAATCAGGGTAGTATAACTTGTGTAATAGAATTAGAGTTTGTACCATGTAACAAAAAAGAAAAAAGAAAAAAAAAGACTTAGAGTTTATACGAAAAAAGAAGAAGAAAGAATTAGAGTTTTGTGAGGTGATTAAAGGTGAGAATGAAGGTAATAATTATGTTTTTGATGTACTTCTTTGCTCATTTTGAATTATTGTCACAGAAGACACTATCACAAAAATTAATGACAGTTATTTCATTTTTATGCATTTGAAAAAAAAAATGGAAGATTTAAAATTAAAAAAATATTTTGAACAATGCAAATTTCAATGCATCTGTCATTATTATTATTATTATTATTATTATTATTATTATTATTATTATTATTATTATTATTATTATTTTGTCTTTTTCTTCATTCTTTCTTAGCACAACTTAAGAAAGTGCTAGAAAGAGAGGATAAAAAAAAATGAAAAGATAAAAAACAAAAGTGTAAAAATTTCAAAGTGCTTGTAGCTCAACTGATGTTAGTTTTGTCTTTA
The DNA here is from genome assembly GCA_029884605.1 of Ormosia emarginata. Lineage (NCBI taxonomy): Eukaryota > Viridiplantae > Streptophyta > Magnoliopsida > Fabales > Fabaceae > Ormosia > Ormosia emarginata. Next base: position 3,116,275 of record JAQQTP010000086.1, read on the forward strand.
AAAGAGTAATGATATTTGCATATCAAAATTTTTACATCATTCTTATATTATTTATTTTTTAAATAATAAAATAAAAAAATATATATTCCAACACATAGTCTTTAACTTTACTTTTCCAATCAAATATGATGTAAAGTTAATGTAGAATTTTTTATATGTGAATAGCATTATTCGTTTTTAAAATTAGCTAGTGTGATGATGATGTCAAGAAAAAAAGTTTCCTCACTTTTTACAGTCCCTTTTTCTATCAGCTCATTTTTCACTCCAACATAGATGGTAAAATTTGAAAGAAAATTATTTTATTGTGGTAGAGCTTATATCTAAAGAAACCGTAACACTGTGTACCATAGATAACCATAGCTAACAAATAGATACAGATTACACATGATGATGGACACATGATTTTGCTGTGAGGTTTCCAAGCCCATACTTTTAACACCCCATTCCCACCTACAACTTCCCTACTTTCCGTCCCGCACCTAACAAAGGATAAGGAAATGAAAGATAAAAAAAACCAAATTTGATGTATTGAGAAATACTTTTCTTAAATCCCATAATGGGTTAACTTAGGGACTGAGGTCACCAGACAGCAGACCAAATGTTCTTCTCTCATCTTGCACCTTTGTTGGGAGAAGTTGACTCTTGACTATGAGGAGATCCAGCAAAATTTTGGGCTTCACACAATTTTTGTAGGTAGCCCAAACTGAACAGACTTCAACTTTGTAGTCTGCATCTCTTTTACCAATTTAACAAACCATGACATATACACCAGAAATCCCTCCCTCCATGGAGGAATTTTTCTAATTTTTTTGTCAACAAAATTTGGTTACCATGCTTCTACATGATGCAGAGTGAGAAATGACTTCCTTTAAATCCTAAATGTGCATGTCCATCATGATCACCTCCAATAAAGCAATCTGCAATTAGTGAGCATGTTGAAAATATTTCAGTATTTTGGAACATTGATGCTAAGAAACTAGAATAAATTTGATATATAGTAATGTTATATCTACACCTAAAAATCTACACTTGGGTTACACCTGGTTACCGATTTGTTAAATACTGGTTACCAAAGTTTATTGTTTATTGTTAAACAAAATACATTTGTTGGTCGATTAACCATACGAGAAATGGTAGTAACCAATAATTAACTCATCAGGATATAACATTACCGTTCGATATAAAATGCTTACCTTATGCCTAAACGTCTTTGGTTGCTGAATGCAACTTCACTCCTGTGGATCATTACCCAAGTTCTTCAGGCGGAGTTCCACAGCCTTAAGATCACGAAGATGTTGCAAGATTTCATGAAGCAGGTCCGTTCCCTTGTCTCCATTCTGTATGGATCCCACACAGTGCTGTAGAAACTCCCTATCTGTTTCAAGAGCTTGTAACCTCTCATAAACACGATCAACCTCCTTTTCAATGGATACCTTCATGCTATCCATTTCAAGTATAGGAACTGAGTTTTGCATGTCAACTGATTCAGGTTCCAATTGTGTGGCAAATGTATATGCTTCTTCCTCAGTCTCATTATCAGCTGCATCTAAATATGGCAGGAGCCTCTTTGCCAGGGAACCTATTGTTCTTCTTGGAGAGTGTTTATCATCTGAAAACCCATTAGAATAGTTATTGTTCTCTGGACTGCTAAAATTGCAGTTCTCATTCAAGTCTTTGTCACCATATGTTGATGAATGCTCAATCAGGTTGATGTCATCAAGGAATTCCTCATTTTCTCCCAAAATAATAATCTTTTCCTCCAATGCTTTGAGCTGATCTAGAATGGATGCCCTCTCTTCCTCAAATTCTGCCAATGAATTATCAAGAACACTTATATGCTTTACACAGTCTAGTGCCATATCCTCCAAATTGGAAACTGCATCAGCAGCTGTATTGTTGTGGCTGCTTTCGTCGTGGTTGAAGAAGCCATTATCTTCGTCCCTTGCTTCGCGGTTAAGATCAATGGATGGCTCATCAGTGTAGTCCATATTGCTGCTAGAAGAAGAAGAGTCTCTACTTCTTACACTTCCATCTTTCATTCTTCTCAACACCCTTAACTTCTCTTTTGCTTCATAATCCATAACCCTCTGCCGGTACTCCTCCAATTCCTTCTCAAGTTCTTGCTTTTCTTTCTCTCTTTTCACCATTAACTCATTCAAAAGCTGTAAAGCTTCCTGATCATACTCTGATTGTTCTTCCATCATCCTCTGATATTGCAATGCTTCCATCTGCATTGCCGCCTTTTCTTCCTGCAGCCTTGTAATCATTGCCATTGTCTGGTTGGCAGCAACTGCAGAGGCACTTCTCTCTTCTTCTAGTTCTTGATATATAGCACTTAGAGCCTTTCGTTCAGCTTTCAAAGCTGTTTTTAGCCGGTCAATTGTTAATATTGGATCACCATATTCTACCTCACTTGCAACACTGCCATCCACAGAGTCCTCAGCTCCTGATTCTCTTTTCTCAAAGAGCATCAATTTCCTATGCAGGTAATGCAGGCCATCTACAGAACTAGGAGTTTCAGGAAGCTTATCTTCTTCTACTTCATATGACTCAGAGCACTTGGATGATTGATGGCTTGTTTCTTCATGATTTTTCTCAACCGAAATTGTTTTCTCAATCGTTTCAGCATACTCGTTATCGTTTGCAACTGTTTTATCCGGACCTGCATTGTTATTTTATAGTTCAATTACAGTCTACAGATATTGAAAAAAGGAAATATTTGCATTATTCTAGAATTAAGTGCTTCATAATTAGAGAAGATAAAACAAAAAGAAAAGAATATAAGGTACAAGATGTAAAACTTACAGAGGTGATTCTGAGCAATGAATTCATCAAAGGCATTGGGAATTTCAGTATCATCCTCACTTGTCGAAGATTGATCTTCTGGTATGCATTGACATGAGCTGGCCGGTTCTTCAGATGGAGGCAAATTGGCTGTTTGAGAAAAAAAACTTTTTGTAATTGTTGAAGTCATAAATGTTTAGAATATGATCTCTCAAGTAAAGTATGCTAACCTATTTTATCTACATATGCTGATCACGATTAATGAACTAGCCAACTAGGAAACATGAAACAAGAAAATTGTAAATGTATAATGTCACGTAACTCATGTAATTCATGTACTTCTTTGTACCTCGTGGAGTATGAACTGGTTCTTCTATGGCTGCTTCTATATTGTTGTCACCATTGGATAAACTTTGAGACTTACTAAGATTATTCTGAGCAATGAATTCATCAAAGGCATTTTGAACTTCAATATCACCATCACTTGTTGAAGATTCATCTTCTTGTGTGCATTCATATAAGCAGTTCAGTTCTTGAGATCGAGGCAGATCAACTGCATGACCAAAAACTTGTGATTTTTTGTAGTCAGGATATAAGTAATAAGATCATTCAACAGAAGCATATTATGCCTTTTAGTTTAATGTGCTAACTTTAATAAAAAGGAATAGGAAACGTGAGCAACACAAGTGTGAATGTTTCAGAAATTCTACAATTCATGCACTTGTACCTCGTGCTGTATTGTCTGGTTCTTCCAGGGCTGCTTCTATATTGTTGTCACCGTTGGATGGACTTTCAGACTTTATTAGATTATTCTGAGCAATGAATTCATCAAAGGCATTTTGGACTTCAGCATCATCATCACTTGATGAAGATTCATCTTCTTGTGTGCATTCATATGAGCAGAACGGTTCTTGAGAACGAGGTAGATCAACTGCATGACCAAAAAACTTGTGATTTTTTATAGTCACGATATACTTAATTAAGGTCATTCAACAGAAGCTTACTATGCCTTTTGCGTTCATGTGCTGATTTAATAAAAAGAAATAGGAAACCTGAACAACACAAATGTGAATAGATAAAGTTTCAGAAATGCTGCATATCATGCACTCTCTTGTACCTTGCGTATTTTCTGGTTCTTCTGTGGCTGCTTCAACACTGTTGTAATCATTCAGTGAAGTTCGAGCTTCTTCAGTTGTAATTCTTTGTGGATGTACCTCAACTACTGAATCCTGTTTTAACTCTTCAACTTCCAAAACTATAGAATTCGCAAAGCTTGCCATACTCGTATCCAAGCTTTCAAGTTCTTTCATGCTTGTTTTCTCTGCATTCTTATCCATTATGAGTAATGCTGCCCCTTCTAACATACGTGATTGTGCTTCAATTGGTGACTCAGTAGCAAAAGTCTCAATCTTTTGCTCCCTCTCCCCCAGATCCTCATCTAATTTGCTTGATTCAAAACTCAAAGAGGTAATAGAGTCTATTAACTTGACAGGTATCAAGCGGTAGGTGTCACAAGCTACATAATTCTCAAAGTGCATATTGATCACTTCAAGTGATCTATCTTCTACGAATGAAGCCTGCATAATGGAAGTACCGAATTGATGAATAAAATTGTCAGAACCACTTGGATCCAGTTCTGTAATGGTAAGATCATCTTCCTTCTCTTCTTTTTCTGCATCCTTCTCATCAGAGTGCAAGTTTGAAACAGAACTTGAACGATCCTCTGCCACCTCTCTGAGGATAAAACTCTCAATATCAGAAAGTATCTGATGCTCATCGGCTACCCCTTCATCATCGTGATCTTCTCCATTGTTTCTCTCGAACTCAAGGTCTTTATCACCTTCTTTTTCATCATCTATTGATTCTACAATTAAGGATCCTTTGCTTGTGTAATTCTCATCACCCCAAGAAGGCTTCAATAGCAAATAAGGAGGGTAAAGCTGTCTGCTCAAGCTCTCATTGCAGCAAGAGCACTTGTTTATATTCTCAATCTCACCATTTTCATGTTTGTCGTGACTCACCCATGAAATAAAAGCAATCCTGTGTCTTCTCATTCCAAAGGAGTTTTCATGATGATTTGGCCTAGAGGCCAAGCAATCCACACACATGCTTTGTGTTTCTGCCAGTCTTCGATGATTTGAGCAATAACCAAGCTTGGAAATCTCAGCTGCATGAGTCTCACACACAAGATCCTTGTGCAAATTTGTGCTCCTTCCTGGCTGCAGGACGTGATCAACCCTTGAACACCAAAGGCATGGTGGTTGGAGGCCAACCCATTTGGCAAATTTTGTGATGAGATAACTGAACAAAGAGTTGAGAAGAAGGAGGACTATCAAGACCCATTCAAGAACTGCATACACTAGAATTACAACCAGTTTGTTAGTGTTTCTATGCAACATGGTTGCAAACTTGTTGGCAGCCATTGATGTTTCCACTTTCCAACCAATGTTCTTCTTGTGTGGATGTGTATGTGACAGTGTGAGGGTCTAAGAGAGATTGGGAAAGAGGAAGGGAAAGAAGGAAGGAAGTCAAGGGTACAAAAAAGAATACAAAACAGATTCAGAAGAAAAGGGTATGTTTCTCAAGTTTTACAGAACAGCAAAGGCTGAGGAGTTGGCATAATAGAAGCATAGCCTGAGAAACGTGCAAGTGATCCAGTCACTGTATCAGTAATATGCAACATTATTAATTTTTTGGTACATTGCAACATTGTTAATTACCTAAGGACTAAAGTGGATCTCAGCAATGACTTTGATCATAATATTATCTTTATCTGTGGTTGTTTCAAGGCCAACCCGACATGATAATAACCTGGTATTTATTATTGCAAGTATGCTTTTTTTTATCTGTGGCAGCATAGTGTATTCCCATTTATGTGTCGAAAATGAACGCATACTTTGGACTTGGAGAATTGGGGACGTGAAATTACAAAGAATCATGCATAGTATTGATGTGTAATATACTTGAGATACATCAGAGAGAGACAAGTACATGTAATGTAAGAAAATAAAGTTATTTTGCTAAAGAAAATCCATTAACAACATGCACAACAACAATAATAATAACAATACTAACATTACGTGAAAACAACAAAAATAAGTTCAGGTAAAAACAAGATTTTCTCCTAAAAACGTTTGAAGCTTAAACTGTGTAATTAATATATTTTCCTTCTGCTTGATTTATCCAACGTTGGGAAAGACACAAATAGTTATGGATATATACGTTTCTTTGCTGTACAATTTGTAGATACATACTGAAATTTTTTGGAGAATATTTTTTCTTTCACTCCACACGAGATACATAATTTGAATTTGGTTATTGTTTCAGTCATCCCAGTCCTGGTTCAAGACACAACCATGTCACAGCAAAAAGCAAAAAAGAATATGTAACCCAAAAAAGAAAAGAAAAAAGAATTAATAAACAAACGAAAGACAGCCCTTGTTGTTCCATGAATTTGGTTTGGACCACTCCACGCGCAAGATGGTCCCCACCACCATCCATGAAAATAGCTAGTAGGTCATACATATGTTACTTAGGCCCACCTGCATAGTACAAATAGACAGACGCTCTTGCCAATGGCATAAACTTCTACGGCTCATTATTCAATATAATTTCCTAACAAGTATATGCACTAGTTTTCTCCTTAATCCCTCATCCTTTACACATTGCCATCATTGGTTTAATAAAGTTGCAGTTAAGGCTCTACATATTGATTGAAGTTTTTGATGGAAATTGCCTGTTATAAAGTGCTTGTTCCCTAACATTCAAATTATTCAGATAGGCATTTCCAATTTCAATAATATTATATAGACAAAACTATCTAATCAGTAGTTTTATACTTATATCTATTATGTAGAAACATAATAAGGAATTGGGGGTGACTTGGGATTCTGCGATTGAAAAATTTAAAGTGAAGGGCAGGAATGATGGAACAAGGGTGTCAACAGTGGTTGGCATGATGAAAAGGCTGAATAAGAAAGAAAAAGTGAGTTGAAAGGAGGGAAGGAATAGGATCAAATTGGGGGACTGTGATAGTGATTTAAGGGCTTTTGTATGAATAAAGATTGGAAATAATGTAATGTGGGATCACGGTCTTCCCTCCAGCTTTTGCTTTTTAGGTCTCAGCTTTCTTTAGCTTTTGAAAAGTTCACTCCTGGATTTAAGAAGCACGAGATCGTTAATGAAATAATCAAATCAATGCTTACCAACTGATAACTTGATTAATGAAATTAAAGGAAGGTGAAGACGGCGTTAAAGCCACATTTACTTGCAGGGAACCATGATTAGGATTTTGTTAAACAGTGACATAACAGAACAATGGCTGCCCCACATGCACCCAAAGCACCTCCTTTAGTGGTGAGATGAATTTAGTGACTCCAAAGGATGATAAGAAATTATAATTTTGAAATCCAACTGTTTTTGTGGGCTTTCAAACAATAACAAAAAAGAGTAACTTATTGGTATTCTTTACATTTTTTTTCCATGTGTGATTTTTTTTTTTCCGGATACACATTTTTGTTTAAGAGATTCGATCTTACATTTTTGTGGCTACTGTATGACCATTCTTTCATAATAAAACCTGATATGATAGTTACTATATCAGCCAAAATGGTACGTTGTGACTATGAGGCACCAGTCCAACTCACGGCACTGGTAGAATAATTCATGGTTAAACAGTAAACACTGCCTCACAACCTTACACTCTTTTCAATATTAAACACATGTAGGGTTGCGAGATCCAATTAAGAATGTATCAATATCTAAATAATACTTTTATACATGTAAATTATTCAATGAAGTGGTACTTTTATACATGTAAATTATCCAATGAAGTGTCTAAGAAATAATATAATAGACAGTACTTAACTAAAAATTTCTCCTATGTGATAGTTGTTTATGATTAACAATTTTCTGGCATATAGGTTCAATCTTCTGATTTTGTTGCTTTTTGGTGCCAACCAAAGATGGTATAAAACTTCTAAGCAAACCAAATATTTAGTCAAAAAAAATAAAAAATAAAAAAGAAAGGCAAAACAAAAACCCATTTCATGGTTGTCGTTTATTTCAACAATGAATGTATTATGCCACAATCATTTTTTATAATAATATTCAAATAATCCAACATCAAGGGAAGAAATTAGTCTATTACATGCATATGCGATGCTTCAAACAACCCTAATACTACTTCCTGCAAGACCCAACTACGAAGCATTTAAGGTGCCCCCATCATATATGCTAGGACAGTGGACAATTAGCCCAACTTCAGTGCTGTATCAGATAAAAGCACAGCGGTTGAGCAATATATGTAGTATGGAACGCTATTAGTATTACATACAACTACAAATATGCATCTATGCATATGTGAGGAAAGCTCTGCAATTTATGATGCATATCCCCAACATATTGGCATCTTACACTAGCAGTAGTCACTTTCTAGTGATCATGTGGGTTAATCCTATACTAGTTAGAATCCTCGGGAGGCATCTATACTGTACTGTGCAAAGTCTCAAATATTTCTCATTTGGTATCTCCTTCATTATCAGATTCACTGCTTTCTTTTTCTTCCGTGGTGTTTTCATCCATCATAAACCTCCAGCTATCCCCCTCCTCTATTTCCCACTGTTTTTTCAGTTCATAAATAGCTTTGGATGCAGCAGCAGCAATGGCTGGATTGCAATCTTCTGCCAGTCTCTGCAACATGAACCAAAGGCATCAATTTTGCCAAAGGGAAAAAAAAATGAAACTATATTGCCTGTCAAAAGTACTTCTTATGCTAAATTATAATCACCCACCTGTAATGCCCCCATCCCTGCATTTCCAAGAGTCCACATTGATGGTGCTGCTGCCAGTGCATTGGCTAAAGCTCGTCTAGAAACACATGCACCCATGGTCACAGAAAGAACACATAAAATGAAAATTAACAATGGAGGAAAAGCATAATAAGGTATGGATTAAGGTTGCATTCATGCCTGTTCTTTATTTGGTAGTTTTATTTTTGGCCCGCAAGTGGTCTCTTTCCATGTTATTACCATATATTTCTTACGAGTAAAGTAATCAGTAGAAGCTTTACATCATTAACTAATCTTTTTTTGGTACCATTACAATAGTACATCATTAACTAATTCAATATTGCATAACTTTAAGTGTCAAGGAAATTCCAATTTTCAGTATTTGAGAATGTCGTAACTTCGTGACAGAATGATGAAAATATGTCAATCATGAAGAATGCAAATTTAAATCATGAAGCCAACCATGCTAATGCTCATCATGGCACATTGCAGTAACAAAATACCTTTCCTGCTAGTTACATTATTGCCAGAAATTTTAAGAGAAAAGAATTTGATTTGAAGAAAAATATGGCTTTTCACTTTTAACTATGCACAATGAATAGAGAATGCAATCAGATTTCCTGAATGATTGTAATATCACAGGAAGCTTACCGAGTACTGACATCAGGAGAACTAGAACACTCTGCCAACAAAGATACACTTTGTTTACCATCCATTGCATCAAGGTCTATAAGAGTTGTGATCAACAACTCAAGCTGGTCACGGTAGAAAAGAGTTGGTAATCTCAATACTTAAATAGTTACTAGGATTAGACAGAAACAAAACTGAATGGAGAATCAAACCTCTTCAGGATCAGTGTAATCAATTCCATCCGCTTCAGAAAGTGCTGATGCCATACTCCAGTAAGCTTCCTGTACACCTTAAAATCTTACAATATGATTGATATGTTTGCTGATTCAATTGATTTAGGGGGATCGATTTATATATAAACAGAAGGAAAAGAAAACGGAAAAGAAGAAAGACCTGAAGAGCAGTAATCCGTTCTGTGGTCACATCCCCAGGAAAGAAATTTATGGCTTTTCCATTCTTTTCAAGCATTATACGACCTCGTATATTATTTGCTGAAAGAGAGCCTTTATCTCTTATATTATTTGCTGAAAGAGAGTTTTTATCTCTGCAAAGAGGACTGCACCCCAACATCATCAGAAAACGATTTAGAGCTTATTATATATATGAGTGGGCATTTGAAGTTACTTGACTTACAAGTTATACATCTTGCTCACCATCATGTCATGGATGTTTATGATGAACTGCAATATTTACATTATAGAAAGTAAATTTCTTCCTTTGGACCTTAAAACAAAAAAAATATGCATGATATTTTGACATAGGTTATGTAGCAGATTTATTATAAGCAGAATACTGCCTGCTGCCTGGGATCATAAACTGTAAGAAAAATAAAATGTTCCACAGTAAACATTCTCGCAGAGCATAAAATATCACCTCCAAGGCCATAAGGGCATCTTCCATTGCACGTTGCTTAGCACGGAAATCAGCAAGACGTAAATCAGCCTGAAAGTTCAAAGGTTATGTCAAAAGGAGTCTTGTATTTTCTGGCTATTCATATGTATTTTAAATAATCATACATTCTTCTTTCTCATGAATCATGATGCAAACTTGCAAAAGGATCTAGCAATCCATATTAACATCCACATGGCATAAGAACAAATACAATTCACTAATTAAGTCTGATGGAAAAAAATTTCTAATTCAATGAGACGTGTGATAGATATGGAATGAATAGAGGTGTTAAAAAACCCAAACTTTGAGGGGTTAAACTGAATCATATGAACCAAACCAAAGCCCCATATACATATCTTGCACATATAATATAATCTATACACATTTTATATAGGGTTGGGATCACTTGACAATGATATAAGACTTGAGATACACCATCCAATATCTACTTATAAAAATTAATATTGATCAATCCAATTAAGATTAATAGTAATTATCATGTTGATATCTCACAGAAAAGTTAAAAAAAAAATTAAATAAAAATAAGTTATAGATCAAACGGTTTGCATTTCCTCTTTCCTTAAAAGTACACTTTGTTAACTTTTTTATACCTTGATGGAGTACGACATGAATTACAAGAAATTTGTGGGCATGGAAACAGGTTTATAGTTGCTTGAGTTTCTAAAATTACTATTGATGAATTTATTTCTTAATAAACTATACAAAATATCAACATGATTTTCTTAGCTTTTGATTTAATGAATAATAGCTTGAGTAGACTGAACTTCAAGTTTTGCCTCTAAAATATGTCCTTAAATACTTAATGTGTTAAACAAGTATTTTATAGGTGTCCCAAGTAATATGCTTGAGAGATCATGCACTCCCAAGGTGTGCCATGCAAACCCATGCTTATTATATAGCTGAAACGCCTTGTCTTACCTTTCTTATTTATGTCCACCGGTGAGTCTATTTCTTTGTTAAATAGAAATACTAATCTTCAGTGGAAGATAAAAACCAGGAGGCCTATTTTTAAGATAGTTTGAAACATTTTATCTCTTCTATTTCAACAATCAGCACTACATAACATCAAATAAATTGTGAGTACATAAATAGTGATAGGGAGATGAGCAGAATATAGAAGACAAATATCACATGATGCAATTTATATAAATGCCAATTTTATATCAAACTAACCAAGTATAGCATTTTGCATATAAAACTGAGAGAATAACAGATTTACCTCTAGGGCCCCATCACTCCAATGCTCATCAGCAGCACTTTTCAATCTGGACTGAGCTTTATCCTTCAAGATCTGCAGGGTATATGTTTTTTTTTTTTGAAAAAAAAAATCAGCATGAAATATACCACCAATGTGTACTCTTTCATTTTCAACCAGCTAATTTGAAGATTCTAGATGATACAGACAGTAGCAATGCGATTAAGGTGCTTAGCTTTTTCCTTGACATCACGATCAATTTTCTCAGTATCCTCTCTTACCCGAGCTACGCAGCAAAATAAAAGAAAATGTAAGTTGACAATACAAGGGGTACATATGAATAAAATCATCTACAAAGGTGCAGCTCTTGAATCCTTCCCCTTCAAAACAAGGAAGTAAAAGGAAGAAAAGTTCCACGCATATGTACAGAAAAGAGAATTACAAGAAGTAATCACCATAATGGAATTATATAGTCTTATCGGCATTTTAATATTCCCCAGATGCTCCAAAAATAATCCTTTGATATGCAAGAAAATAATCTCTTTTCAAACTGAAGATGCTTATTCCATACACTTGCCTTTGACTTCTTTGCTTCTTCCTTTCTTTTGTTGGGCAGAGGGGAAGGGCCAGGGGTAATGGGAGGATATTGCAGTTATTTTGCTATGAAATACAGTAGATTTGTAGTGTATATTTGAACAATTATTGCTTCAAACCAAAACAATTATTTCATTGGATGAAATAAGTGATGCAAAGTTAAAGCACAATAGAACATTATTTAAACAAGGTAAATGAGCTAACCATCAAGCTTGAGAAATTCTGTCCCTAGAAAAGCAACATCTTGGCGTGCACGGGCATCCAGCCTCATTATGCCACTGAGGAAGCAAATAATTAACAGTTATTTCCGTACATAAGGACACCATTGTATTTCTTACTGTTATTTCTCAAATGGATGATATTTAATAGTTTAAATATACAACTATATGAAATGGATAGACAATGAGATTACAACCAATATTTAAGTCAGCTAGAGACATATTCCATGTTGTAATTCCTCAAGTCATGATTACTAAAATATCTAGACCAGTTAAAACATGGTTTATTGAGTAATTGATTGGATAATGATTACGAAAGAATTCTCCAATAAAAGGATTCTTTGCCAGTTTATAAATTTCTAACATATATTAAAAAAAGTGGGCTGATGAACAATAGTGGAAGCACATTTCAAACAAAATAGTATGAGACCAAAACCAGGTTACTGGCAGTACCGTGAGAGCAAGACAATGTCATTGCGAGCCCTTTCATTGACAAACTTTGCATCATTACAAACGAATCTACAAGCTTCAGCCAAGCCACGAACAGAATGAATGTGATCATTTTTCTCATCTTTGGTATGTACTCTGTACATATAAAAGGATCTCTAATATGTAAGTTTGAATCCTAGATTATTTAATTCTGATAATTTTACATGTCATCATCAAAAGGATAAGAAAGATAAATTCCAGTTTGACATACAATAAATTTGGCAACTGAAATACAATAATTAAGGGGTACTGGTTCAGAAATGGGAAACAGCAGAAAAATTGTAACAGAATGGATGAATTTTATATGGTGGGTGGATAATCATCTATATTTAATTTTCTTACCTAGTTAAATCAGAAACATCATCATAAGTTGTAACACATTCTTTCTCTTCAGTATTATTTGTTCCTGTTGATTTACATGAGATAGAAGATTTCTTGGAGATTAAACGAACTGGTTTTCCATTAATGAACCAAAACCGGTCATTGAAAAAGGTTGATGTCTCTGCAAGGAGACATCTATAGTTCAGATGTCCATGTTCCAGTCCATTCCTTGGAGGCTGTACTCTGTTGATCCTTGTTGACAAGGAAAAATAATGTTTTTCATGTGACTTACAAAGAGTTGTTCTATGAGTCACAATAGGACCACTTGAAACTTTGTTTGCAGTAAGTGCCATCAGAAGATCAAGAAAAGAATGAGATAGGCCTGGCCTTCATTGCACTTGAAATCTGTAGAAGTAAAATAACAAAAAGGGAATGAGGACATAGGATCTACATAAAAGTAGTGAATTTTACAATCTGAGTATTTTTCTAACAAGTAGTTCCATTCCACAACAGGCATATTATGAGAAAAACGAATACAAAGACGCATTGTTTTCTGAAAAATACAATTTGAGGATTGATTAAGAAAAATAAAAAAGACAAAAAAATCATTAGTCCTTCAATATGAATAATGGCAGGTATAAATAAACAGTTCCATACATATATTATTACAAATAAGTCGGGCAGATTAGAGTATTGATGAAGTTCTGTATCATTTTGTAGAGAGTCATTTATATCAATCACAATGCAACTTGCATTGTGATTGATATAAATTTATGCAACTAACGTTGGACATTCAAGTTCCAAAAAAGGTACTCAAGAGTAAGTATGCTTTCTTATGGGATTCTTATGACAATATCTGCAAATTTTCTTCTGCTTTGCGTTATTTCAGATATCTGAGTCTGATAATAGTCAGCATTTATGCAACACTCTGCACCTTATAGTCTTATACCCAACCTCATCCAAACCTTTCTTTAAAAGCATATCTATTTAATGAAGTGGCACAGCTTAATTTGTTTCTCCACATTCCCCAGAAATCAACCATATACTTATTTCAAAGCAAAGTAAGCTCAAATGCTTGAAATACTTGGTCCTAAACACTTAGTTGTCAGCAAATTTTTATAAAAATTTGGATGTCAATTGAAGTTAATTTATATGCAAAACCATGATGCAGATCAAGTGATCAACATCCTGTTCATCCTTTTTCAATATCCTGAAGTAAATATTGAACAGCATCTATGCTGCTGTGTGGCCCTTTGACAATTTTTAGAAATATAAACTCCTGCGTTGACAATTAAATTCACTCAAAATTCACATACCCAACAATTGTAATCACTACAGGATGAAAATACTAGATTGAAATAAGACAGATCATAAAAAAAAAAAAAATCTACCAGTGAAAAAAAGCAAGTGCAAGGGAAGCTAACAACTGACCTGTGGAACAAAGACACCGTTTTCTAAAGAAAGGTGAACAGAAGGGGAGGTAGGAACTAAGAATGATAGCAGCTAAAGGTGCATATATTTGTTTTGATAGAGACTAGAGAGTGAAAGAAGGGAGAATGGCCAAAGAAAAATGGAGAGGAGAATTGAGAACCACAAGGTGAGGGTGTGGCCCTTTGAATGCCAACAACGAACAAAAGCTGGGAATAGAATAAGGGGCATACAGGAACTAGAGACATGAGTGAACTGTGTGAGGGGTGGAAAGGACCTCCACGTCATTCTAGGTTCAGACATAGTTCATAATTGCGCTGTTTTTTTGGGACAAAATGACACCAACCCAATCCTTAACGGATAAAAATCCACAGCCGTTGCTTCCTAGGTTTGGCACTACAGTACCAAACTGCTGTTTTTTACTTGGCTAAAATATAAGAAAAATAATCATTTATATTTTTAAAAGATATATAAATATTATTTATATTTTTTAAATAATGTGATTAAATAAAAATAATAATAAAATATATATATAATAAATAATATTAAATAAAATATAAAAAAATATATATACACTATTTGATGTAAAATATAATATTCAAAAATATAAACTCTCAATTATGAATTATGTGTAAAATATTTTGTTACTTTGAAACTTGCTAACATATTGATTGGATATTATTGTATATTAATCTTCTCATGAATGTGCAAAAAATTTACTATAGTAAAACTCCATAACACATTGATAGGACTTATCAAATCATACCATCATGCATCCATAGCAAAAAATTTCTTATAATGAGAAATCCTTAGTTAGGGGAGTTACTTGTATTTTTTTGGACTTTTGGTCCCTTAAAAATAGGGTTGATATTAGTTCAGTACCTAAGATATAGTTAACGTTAATTTAATTCCTTAATTATAAAAAATGACATTAAAATTATTTTTTATGTATAAATTACTAGATTGAGGAACTAAATTAATATTATATTTTATTATTTAAAAACTAAAATGATGTTAACTTACTATAATTGAGAGACTAAATTAATATTATTTTTTTATTATTGAGAGACTAATTTGATATTTATTTCTTTAAAAGGCTAATAAGAGATTAAATTGATATAAACTATTTTTTAAGAACTAAAATGATAACAATTATATTTTTTAGGGACCAAAATGATGTGGATACAAGTTTGCCCCCATGATTTAATATGATGTTTTGATGATGACAAATACAAGACATAAAAAGAATGAAACATAGATGTAATTAATATTTTGTATCACATGATTATGCACTTTATATAGTTATATTTCACTTAACAATCATGCAATGAGATATGAGTAATTCTTTATATAATATATCCAATAATGCTTTATATGAGTTATAATGATTAATATCGGATTTATCTATTTAAAGTGTTCTTTTGATCATATATAGAGTATATCTATTAGCAATTGATAAAATCTAATCATGAAAGTCTTGTATGCATGATAGACTAACTAAAGTTATACATTTATAAATCATGCATTGAAGATATTGAAATATGAATTTGAATTAACTATGTTTGTTTAAATGAAAGCAATACTTAGTTAGAGGTCAAGATCAAGAATGAAGCATTACAACAAGAAAGCAAAAGATCACAATCACTCAACTCAAGAAGAATGAAAATGATAAGATGTTCCAAGCGTTTGCAAGATTTGAAGAGAAGAATTTTTTTTGAAGCTTGGATTACATGGATTGATGATGGCAAAAGATCAAGTCTCAAGGTTCCTTATAAAGATCTTTGTAAAAGTAAATGGGAATCACTTAATCAAATATGTTTTCAAATCTTTACAAATGGTTTTCACATACTAAAATGCTCAACAAAAAAGTTTTGAAAAAATCTTAACCACAGTAGTTCAAATCCATGAAAAATAGCTTATAACCTTTAGTCACTCTTTTGATCATGACTTCTAAATTATTTTGAGTTTTGTTCTTAAACTTGTTTCATAAATAGACTTACATTTCCAATGACTGGTCATTTGTTTAAAACGGATGAGAAACAAAAGTTATGGTACTATTTAAATTATTTCTTTATGTATAGGCAATTCACCTAACCGATTTGCAAGGGAGCGTTTTTCATGTTGTAAAATAACCGATTATTATGTTAGGAGCATTTTTCATATTTTATTATCGGTTTGAATGAAGCGTTTTCTTGCTTTTATAAAAGCTCCTAACCGATTAGAACATTTAATAACCGGTTAGTGATTAAAACAGAAGCAATCTTAGGAATTTAACCGATTACTTCCTAGGTTAGGCGGGAAATCGAGAAAACACGAACAACGGCGATTATTTGAGCATTATATGTTTCTATCTACCTCCAACGGCTCAAAAATGCATTGGGCTATAAATGCAAGTTGTTGGGCATCAAAAAAGGTTGGAGAACAATCTGAAAATGATCATTGAGCATTAGATTCGTTAATATACTTGTTGAATCCCAAATAATAATTTCAATTTGTAATACTTACTAGAGAGAGTTTCTTCCATTTAAATCTTCTTTTTGATATCCCTCAAGTATGTAATTGAGTATTTAAGCATTAGGGTGAGGTATTTGATATCAAGCACCCTATATAATTTCAAGTTGTTAGAAGGCGGGATAAATTATTGTGTTTGATCTTCTAAACTTTAACCTTAATTATATATATTTGAGTTAACTTATTTGTAATTTTATTTGCTTAATTTATCCTATTTTAGTTGAATAATCTATAATAGTTACATTTATTGGGATATTCACTGCATTTAAATGATTTAAAATGCATAATTTGTCAAAGTTGCATTAAAACTGTCATCACCCAATTCATCCCCCCTCTTGGATAATGGTTGCCATGACTAACAAATGATAGTTTATTTTTTTTTTCTCCTTTTCTAAGTTTTATCATGGATTGTGAGGTTGTAACTGTCTTTTTATCTTCTTCTTTTTTTTTCTTTTTTGGTATATGTGACTGTCTTGCTCTATTTTATATAGTTTGATGAATTTACAATACACCACATATATGGTTAAAAGATTTTTCACATGATTTGAAGAGATAGATACAAAAAAAAATTATTAGTGAAACTTAGTCAAAATTTATAAAAAAAATATAATATTTTGTGTATATATCTTTTTTTTTTATATATGATATTGTTATGTGAAAAATTACATGAGAAGATGTGTAAGTTCTACCTATTGGAATATTAATGTAGTTATCATCTCTTTAGTTACTTTGTTGGAGAAGATTTATTTCAAGTTTAAATTCAAATTTGATTTTATTCTTTATATAATATTTGTTTATTAGGAAAAAAATCATTTAAAATGAGTTTGTCTCTAAAATAAATAAATGAATGTATGTTTTTTATTTAATTTAAAGTATATCATAATCTTAATCAACTAAAATTTAATAATATATGCACTCTTATTTACTAATTTTAAAATACTTTTATCCTGTTTATTATCCTTTTGTAATTATATATACTAGTAGTGAATCGACCGGCCTAACATGCAGATTGATTTGCTTTTTTTTTATTTAAGTCATTTTATTATATTATTTATTTGATAATATATATTGCATTATTATTTTATTTAATTTTTGAGAGTTATCAAGAAATTTGTTGCAGATGTAATTGCCTCTAATGTGAGAAGTTAGAGTTATATATTTACACTTTTATCTTTATATAAAATTTTGAAAAAATATAAAACTGAAAGACCATTTTTAGAAGAGTAAAAATAGATACGAAAACCACCAATCCCCTTTATTATTAGTAATAGAAGTAATAGATACACTTCCTGTACAATTCTTTTTCAGTTAATAAAACATTTGCGTTCATAAAACTCTTTTAAGATGTGAGAATTCTTCTTGCCTAGTGCCTACCCAACACATTTGATCCTCAACAGCCACTATCCAACAACTCCAAAAATAAATCTTTGTTAGAGAAGATTTGAAATCAAAATTTATTTTATTTTTATGCAATATTTGTTTATTATCCTTCTGTAATTGTATATATGTACTATTCTTCTGTTAATAAAACACTCATGTTCCAAAAACTCTTTTACTACTATTCTGCCCCCCCCCCCCCCCCCAAAAAAAAAAGTTCTAGTATTCTGATAATGACTCTTAATTAAAAGAAAAAGTAAAAAGTGTAATATACATTTCAAAGGAAAATGAAAAACAGCCCGGATAATAACGGTTCGGAGAGTCCAAATGAATTTCCTTTAATGAGTGATATATGTTTTTTAACAAATATGTTTAAAATATAAAAGTAATCCTTATGAGTCCCAAATAATTATCTTTTAATGAGCGACATATGTTTTTTTTAAATATAAAAGTAATCCTTATAATACTAAAGACTTGGGAAATCCCTGATTACTTAAGTCGGGCTCCCTAGCACCGCTCCATTCCAAATACTAACGGGTATGACTTGAGTAATAATCAGATTTTACATTTATAATTCACACTTTCTTTAAACTCTCTATCTGAAAGTCACTAGATAGCATTTAGACCACACTTATTTTTTTTAACATAATTCAAATAATTCTAATTTTAAATGCAAGAACGTCATTATCCTTTCCTTATCGAAGAGATTCCACCTCAAAAGTTCACATTTTGTTCTAAAATTAATTTGACGATTCACGTTGAACAACTATGTGAGATGTTACAGTTCAATTGACTTCTTGTAAACTTGTGGTGTTCAAAATAGTTTATTATCAAGATCATTCTCATTGAATTTTAAGAACAAAAATATTTTTTTCCTAAATAAATAATCAAAACCAAAAAGAAGGGAATCCAGGATGAGGCGCATAAGGTGGAAAACTTCTTGGCAAGTGACTCAGCCGTGTGGGTACCAATCCCAAATGTGGTTTTAACTAATTTTAAGAGGATACTAAAGAGTTTTTTCTTTTTCAAAGATAAAGTTTCATTTATCTAAATGAGGGAATGCAAAATTCTCAGATTCCATAAAGTGAAATATTTCAAAGATCACTTTCAAGTATAATTGTAGGGATCAGATGCCTAAAAAACTCGTGACCTAGATTTCAAGTTAATCCGATTAATTAATTCGATCATTTTTTTCATTGATTTAGTTAAACTTGGACAACTCGATAATCTCGTCTGACAAGTTGACATGGATTAACTTAGATTTTTAAGATGTTTTTTAATTGAAACTTAAAAAATATAATTTTTAAGATTTAAACGTTATATTTAAAAGTCTTTATCATGAAATGTATTTAATCACTAAATTATATGCTCTTATTTAGTATTATTATTAATTTTTTAATTTATATTATTATCAAACTAATAAATTATTATTACTGCTTGTTTGAAAATATTTTTTTATATAATATTTTTAATATAATATTTTTTATATCAATTAATTTTTCATATGATATTTCTTTAAAAAAAAAATTCCTTCTTTATTCAAATTTTTCGATTTGATCATTTAATCTACACACCGTTGACCTAATGATATGATTTTTTGACTAAGTCAATCTTTGATCCAAGTTTACAACTATGCTTCCAAGACCAAAAAAAAAAAAGGGAAGGACAAAACCAAAAAAAGACAATAGAGATAAAAAGCCTGATAAAGTGTTTTGCACATGTATAATTTAGATTAAGGCCTATTACAAGAGCTAAAATTGAGAGGACTGGCAAGATACCTCAAGGGCCATTACTAGTAGTAGCATCTGAAGCAAGGAAGAGTTTTGTTCAGACAAAGCCTTTTTCCCTTCACCCACTTCTAACACGTCGTGGTTTCTCTTCTTCAAGGCTGGTTCGAACCTTCAGAGGATGTCCTTAGGCTAGCAACAAGGCACTTTTTGTGGCTTTTGGAATATGCATCATTCGAAGCCCTTCCTGCTAGGTGATTGCACCCGTTTTTTAAGCAATAAATTGCATGATGCAAGGTGATGTGAGAGCTTCTTTTTAAAATAAAAGTAAGCCGAATATGATATTTACCATAGAAACTAAAAATTAAATTGATTTGGTTGTGGAGATCTATACTTGCAAAAGTATGTTCACATTATAAAAAAAATAAATGAAATTGATAACAAATTTAGGATCCATTTCCAAAACTAGGCTTAAAATATACAAAAGAAATTCGTATGAGTGTGCTGGAAATATTAAAAAATAAAAAATAATTTAATTTATAAATTAAATCTTGTGTATTTGGTAGGTTAAAAAGTAAGAAATAATTTAATTTTTAAAATTTTATAATTTTTTTATTTATAAATTTCATGAATTTTGATAAGATTTAATTTGATTTAAAATAAATAAATTATTTTATTCTTAATAACTATATCTAATTATCTCTCATAAAAATAAACATATAAAATAATTAAATTAAATTCTATTTTAATAAATTTTAAATATAAAATTTAATTTTTAAGTCAATTCAAATTTTAATTTTTTAACAAATCTTAAATATAAATTTTAATTTCTAAATCAATTCAAATTAAATTTTTTAATTTTAATTGATTTCAAACATTAGTTATAAGAGTAATGCTTGATCTCATGAACCGTTTTTCGTAAAACGATACATGAAACAAAAAAAAAATAAGCTATATATACTACGTTTTGTAAAGTAGTCTATTTTCTTTTTTTAAAAAAATTATTACATTTTAATTACACAATTGTATATGTCTTTGTAAACCATTTCATAAAAAGTGGTCGCGACAAATAGCACCGCTCTAGTTATAATTATGAGAATCAGGCAGATGAACTGATTGTTATTGCTTAGATTCTGAGTTACGCATGATTTAACATTTACTCGAAGGGAAATATAAATTATTTAAGTATACATAGCTTAACTGTAGTGAGCGCATATATCAATATATCATTGTCTCTTGAGCCACTGACATAGAGAGCAAATTGGGGACTTAGTCAATGTCAAGTGTGAACTGTATGCTCTTTGTACGGCCGATCTATTCTTTTTGCCGAGGTAGTTGTTGAGTTTGTTTGCCTTTTGAGTTAGGTATCTCTAGGTGGTATCCTCTACAGACCTTTATTCTCTTTAATGAATGAAATATATACAAAAATAAAAGATTTTTTTAACATATGTCTTTAAAGTATATGTTAAAAAATCAAAATAATATTTATTATTTATTTAAAATTACTTAAAAAATATGAAATATTTTTTAAATTTTTAACATATTAAATACTTGTATTTTTATTTAATGATTTTTATTTTTTATTAACAAAATTCATAACAAAATATAAGTTATATTTTATTCACATAAATTATTATTCCTTCATGATCTTGTGAAAAATCATATCTCGCATATTGAAGTAATTTTTTTATGTAATTATGAGCACACCAAAGTCACGTAACTCTTATATATATTATTTAAGCAATGGAACATAGTTCAATAGGGAAAAAGTAACGGAACTTACATTAATTGTATTTTAATGCGTACTCTTCATATACCATAACATAAATGGAAAGTCGCAAATTTAATCACATAGAATAATGGCATATTTTGGATTCTTAACCAAAAGAATAGCAAGGCGAAAAGGCTTGACTCTTTGTTAAGTTGAATCACAGTGTATATATATATATATATATATACATATAGTGTTCTTGATCCTTCTCTCTCTCCACTCATCACTATTTGTGAGGCTCCAATCATTCAATTACAAACATCAAAGTTGTACTGAGAAGAGAGAAGATCAAGCCGTTGATTATCTATCATATATAATCTTGCGTTTATACTTTATAGGTTGGTGTTCTACTGGCTCAAGATTTTTTTCTCTAATTAAGTGATCACATGGTGTTAATTTGTTCTATTTTTCTTCAGCATATTCATATACTTGAATTTTTTATATTAGTTATGTGAGTTTCTAAACATTACCAAGAACTATTTTTCTGATAATATGTACTCTTATAAGAAAGCCCCAAACGAGAAATTACTATTAATCAATATATAATTTGAATTCCAAGAAGACTATAATTGCAGCACCAAATACAATTAGCTAAAAATATTTTCTCTCTGAGGGGAACATAACTAAATGTGCCCTTCTACTACAAATCAGTAGCAATGCTTATATAATAAGAGAATTGTCGAAGAATTATAAGATTACATTGCTTATTTATTATATATATATGAGGAAAGACAGAGAGGTTTAAGGGCATTTTGGTCCTCCTTGCTGTGTCTTCCAGCTGTTGTAGCAAGGGCAGACTTGCTTGTTGCCATACGTACCAGGAGGAACGCAGAGGCATTTGGCGCAGCACTTCTGGCAGAAAAACATGCAGGGCTTCTTGTGTGAAGTTGCAGAGCAACGGTAAGTACACCTTGGTTTACAATCTGTGTAATTGTTCACACTATTAGCAAACAAAGCCCTTAAAACTAACATGGTTACTACTTACTCGGATCCTAAGAAACATTAACATGTTGGCTTCTTCTATGCAAAATCGACAATTGGAAAACCCAAAATTTGTTAATGCACAATATTCTGACAGGACATTGCATACCTGAAGGACTAAGTGTTGCACTTCCATAAGCCTGTCAAAGCATTACACATAAACACAAATTTTGCTTGAGTTAGAACAATTGGACTCCTATTTTGAAGTCAAATTGATTAATTGCATAATGCTATTAGAGAAACGACGATAATTGAGCAAAGCAAAGTGTTTTTGTATATTTGTTATGTACCTCAGCAACATTGGAGAATGTAACCAAAAGAAGCAAAGAGAAGGCAATCAAGAGTGAGCTGTACGAACGTACTGCCATTGCTATTATGATATGTGAACCAAAGAAGGGCTCACTTTCAGTGGAAAAGAAAAGCGAAGAGAATTAATATAAGTCTTAATTATATCTCTCATATAGGAATTGGATGGTTATTTATAGGAATAAGAGGGACCAAATTATCAAATCCAATCATGAAAAGGCAAAAGTAAATAGCAGTAGATTTCCGTTGTTTAAGGCGTTGAAAGGGTGGTTGGAAATAATTGGGAAAATACAAAGGAGGTTTACATGTGAAAGTAAGCGGTAACAGCGGCGTGTCTGTTGTTTCATTTGTTTTGATTCGCTTTTGTCAACTCAGCAACGTGGTAGTAGGGTCCTCTCTCCTTTCATTTATTTTCTTTTTCTTATTATCATTATCATTCTTCTTTTCTTTTTCTTTCTTTTCCTTTTTCCACCGTTGTCTTTAATATAGAAATCAAACATTAATATCATTGTTTTTCACAAAATTATCATATATGAAGATTTCAAAGATTCTCAAGAATAAAGCTATTATATAATTTATATGTTTATATGTACAATTTATTTAAATGTAATAGAAAAAACTTATTGACGACAAATAAACTCAAACACTACTACAAAAATTGTAATATTTCCTTTTTTTGAGACCTGCAAAAGTTTCTCATTTTCTTAGTTTCTTTGTTCTACAAAAGTGCTCATGTACGGATGGACATGTGAGTGAACATGGCCTTTACTATAGCATGCATTAATTTAATAACATGAATTAACGACTATAGTGAGGTAATGACTATTTGTATCTTCTTTCATACAGCAAGCGGATAACAACGTAACATGCCCATAACATGGATTATTAGCAGTTTTTTTTTTTTGTTTTGTTTTCCAGTGTGAAAACTATTTCATGGCAGATATATCATGTATACCATATCCTATAATTTATCAGCCAGAATGAATAATATTGGGGTATGTATAGTCTTCTTCTTCTGCATGTGCAGACTGGATAGCAAACTTCTGCATGTTCGAGCCTCCTA
This sequence comes from Ormosia emarginata, assembly GCA_029884605.1. NCBI lineage: Eukaryota > Viridiplantae > Streptophyta > Magnoliopsida > Fabales > Fabaceae > Ormosia > Ormosia emarginata. Next base: position 3,140,371 of record JAQQTP010000086.1, read on the forward strand.
GCGATCTGCTTCCGTTTCTTTTTGATGATACGATAGGGGCACTGTTTAGCCTAGCTAAGTTATAATTTGAAAAATGTTGTCTTATATTTTTTTTATTAATGTATTATTATTCACATTTTTTTAAAGAAATATAATAAAATAATAAAATATAAAATAAAAAATATATATAATAATAATATTAAATAAAATATAAAAATAAGTTTATGTATTATTTGATATAAAATATAAAAGTTGTTATAATTTTCTTTTCCAGTGTAAGATAAAAAGTGTGTCATGTGTATCAATTGAGATAAAAGGCTTTTTTTTTGCCAAAGTGTCATTTCAAGAAAATAAATTATCAAAATGTCATTTTTCTTAAACTAATTATCAAAATGTCACCGTTTTGGTCACGATGTGCAATCGCGTGGAATATATCATCATGCGCGTGCATCTACGCAGATACAGGCAATATCCACGCAGGATACGCCAGGCGCCTTTGGCGTATCTAAGTGGATCCGTTAAACGCTGACGTATCCATGATCTTCACCGTAATATAAAATTTCTTAGCATTTGCATTTCAAAATCAAGCATTTCATCCCAAAGGTATACATACATTTACATGCTATTTATAGCACAATACAGTGTTTGTTTATCCTAAATAGTCGATGTTTAATAAAGAAAGATGTTTGTTTCGTTACACAAAGTCCACATAAACTTATTGCTTTATTCGCTAATACCACCTCGACTAAGGTGGGTTGTGTCAAACCAAATCCCACATCAGATCAAAACAAACAATATATAATTCCAGGTTATGATGACTCTCAAATATCTGAAAATGCACCTTCTTTGAATGATAGATCCAAAATTTGTTTGTCTGTTAACAAAGATTTTTTTAATTTTTTTTATCCACGTATAGTAGATATGTGCATACCTGCGGTCACATGTACGAAATCAGAAATTATAATTTTATCTTAATATAAATTGATGGCGTATTTTACGTGGTCCAATAAAAAATAAAAAATATCACTGTAGTTAAAACGGTGACATTTTGATAATTAATTTAAGAAAAGTGACATTTTGATAATTTGTTTTGTCAAAAATAACACTTTGGTAAAAAAGCCGAAAAATTTCTTACATATATGCACAATACAATATCCATACTAATAAAAGGCAATAAACACCTCGGCACTATAGACCTATAGCTGAATAATAGTGAGGCAGGTTTGTCTTTGCTTTCAATGAGACTTAGCGGTGGCACCTGCGGTGCAGGTCTAATAAGAAAGAGAAATGATTTATTTTTTTATTTAATTTTTTTAATGATATTAAATATAATTTTTTTATTTAATATTTTTTTATTTAATATTAAAATAATTATTATAATGATTGGATAACAAGATATAACATTATTTTAAAATTATAATTCTTATCTTAATATATAATTGTATGCTAATTAATATATTGGAAGTTGTTACGGTACTCATGTAAAATTATAGATATCGAAATTTATATTAATGTGAACAAAGATGAGCTTTTTATAAAATCAGTGGTAAATAAATATTCTATAGATGTAAAATAGTCCCTCTTATTTTGTTTTTTATATTAGTAGAATATAATTAAAAGAAGTATAAAACCAATGAAAAAAAATGGCTAAAAGAAAGAGAGATCACGGAGGGCACTTTTCAGTGTCTAGCTAAGCGTCATATATCTAGTTATACTGGTAATACTTGCTGGAAATTCAATAGCTTGTAATGCATTTGGTAATAGTTGGCTAAATTAAACATGTTTGGCTTCAGGCCAAACACTAAATGAAATTTCATGTTTTTAAGATCAATAGCAGAGTGGTTTATCTAGGGATTCCAAATTTGTTTACTTCTAGATGGACTTATCCATAAAATATTAATGATAAATTTTGGCGAATAAAAGAAAATTAATGAAAAATTTGTTCTATAACATCTTCTTTATAAAACATGTCTCTCGATATGATTTTTATTCTATTATGAGTCGGAGTTGGAGATGAAAAGGCAAAGGTAAATTTGATTGGACGATTCAAGCTGAACGAGTGATCTAAAATCACATCTAATCTCGAATTCACTCATAGTTGAATCAAATTCTCATCCTCTAACACTGTAATTCGTACTATGGAACAATGATTCCTTAATTTTATTTTATTTTACATAAGGTTCAACTCTAGTTATTTTCATCTTTAAAGATTATTTTAAAGAATTAATTACTAAAATAAAACATTTTACGTTCAATATTATTATTCCACATAATTATTTTTTATTTGTCTACGTAAACATGACTTTTAAAACTCAAACTTATTCTTGAATATACTCTCTATAATGTTATAAATATATTCTCTATCACACTCATTTTAACATAATCTTTTTTATTAAGTCATATCATACATTAAAACACATATTTAAACTAAATTATACATTAATTGAATTAATTATATACTAATCAAGTTAATTACACCTTAATCAAAATTGCGTATGTGCTTTAGTGTGTGACATAATCTAATAAAAGAGAGTGTATTGAATAGAGTGTGATAGATAGTATATTCATAACATTCTCCTTGTCTCTCAAGACTAAGGGTGTCCAGTGAGTTAGGTCAACCCACGAACTTGCGAGTTTTGACTCAACCCAACTCATAAAATGCGAGTTATCGCGGGTTGGATTGAAAAATGCTTTTGTGAGTCGGATAGTGGATTGGAACACGTCTAACTCGTACAAACTCGACCCATCAACATTTTTTTTTAGTAAAAAGTCCTTCAGATGATAAAATGTATGGAAAAAATAGATAGTGAAGTTAATGATTATGTCAATATATATGACATGTACGATGACACTGACTTCGATTTGATAGACTAATTTATTGTTTGAGTTATGACTAATTTTGTTTAGTTTATTCCAGACTCAGTAAGACTTATTAGTTGTTAATTTGTTATTCACTTATTGACTTATAGCATTCAATTTATTTGAAATTGATACTTATTATGTTTAAGTAAGGTCGATTGAGACTTATGGTATTAATTTGTTATATTGAGACATATTATGTTTGATATTGAGATTTATGATGTTAATTTATTAGATTTTGTATTTTAAATTTTTTTAAGAATATTTTACAAAAAAATGTTAGACACACATGTTCGACTCAACCCAATCCACTATTAAACGACTCGAATTTGGTCGAGTTGAACGAAAAAATCTCCTCAATTTAACCTAACTCAACCAACTATTTTAGTGAGCAAGTCTAGTTTAAAAGCGTTACTGAACTCACTAAATTTACCTATGGACACCCTTACTCAAGGTGACAGTTTCCCAAAATTAAGAGATTTGAATAATTAATTTAGATTTTGGATAATTAATGGGAATTAATTATGATTCAATTTCCTATTATCATATTATCATGGAGTTTTGTTATTGATATATGATTGGTATTCTTCCCTGATTAAAGAGATTCTATTTTGTATTAATAAATTTAATTATATCTTTTAAAGAAAAAATTTAAGTAATGTAACATAGGTCTTTGTGGTGCTGTTGCAATTATAATATGATATGTATGACATGTAAATTAATTTTTTCATGTCATTAACATCTAATCACCCTTTATCATTTACACCGTTAACACTGTTATCTTAACGGCACCATTCCTCCCACCGCAGCGGCAAAGTTGTGCGAGGGGTGGAGGAAGACGAGAAGGAGGCTGTGGAAAGCGCCGCCACCGCACCCCTCAACCATCCTCTTCCTCCCCGTCACCTCCAACCGCCGTTTCCGTCTCCGTCTCCGTCTCCGTCTCCTGCCGTCAAACCACTGATGCTCTGCCATATCCGGAGCTCAACGGCTACAGCAATGGGCAACGAAACTCGAACGCCGCCATGCATCTCGAATGTTGCAGATCTAAAGCTCGAAGATCACTGTCAGAGCTTCCTTTAGAACGCTGTGGATCTCGAAGCTTCCATGATCGCCGCTAAGGTTGAGGATTTGGAATTCATCGCCAGATATGAAGGTGGTTTTCTGATCTACAGATGTTTAGTTTTCTGAGATCTTGAGTCTTTGTTTTTCTATTTTAGGTTTGATTATTTGAACAAAAAATCAGTTAGCAATTTTGTAGAATAGAGGGATGGCATCTTTCTGCCTTCTTCTGTGTAGTATTGGATCTGTAAAAAAAAGCATCTTTTGGTTTGATCTGTTTCTAATTAGAGTGATTCTGTATTTTCTTATTATTATTTTTTTTTGTTTTAATTTGATTAGTTATTACTTTTCCTTTGTTTGATTTTAGATTTCCAGAGCAGAGTTGAAGGAGTTGAATGCAATATTGTTGAGATGGATGGGTGCCAACTCTATGCAGACATTATGGTTGGAGAATCCGTGAATCACCGTGATTAGTTTTTTATGCTGTTTTGTTTACTAATGAAGTTGACACTGACTCGCAACGAAGGCAGCGGTGGGATGGATGGTGCTGTTAAGATAACAGTGTTAACGGTGTAAACTACAAAGATAATATTATTCGTATATTTAAAATATATACACTTTATGTATATTATAGATTTATGTGAAAAAAAAATCAAATTAAATTATATGTAATTATAACATTTTCGTTGAATACAGAATGAATTTGTAAGTGAATTAAAAAAAATTAAAATATTTTTGATGAAGAAATAGCCAAAATTAGAAAGAGTGATTAAATGTTAATGACATAAAAAAATTAATCAACATATCATATTATAATTAGAAATCAGCACCAATATCTACTTTACCTAAGTTTTCTCCTTCTTTTAGTTAGTATAGAAGGGTACTAAGGGTTTTTTAATATGAAACCCGAGTGTTGTATTTTTAGAGAGTTCTGTAAACATCCCTTGGGTGTGACAGGCTATGATTCTTCGTAGTTCTTCATAGTGAATATGATTCTTCATAGTGAATTGGTCCTGGACGTAGGTATGTGTGTTTTTTCTTCTTCATTGTTATATCATGTTTATCAAACTTGCTACATCCTTGGTCCTCTTTCCGTAACAAGATTCTAGAGTTAATTTTAATGATAGTTACTTAATAGATTCTTTTTTTCTAATTTTTATTGAAGATCACGAGGAATGATAGCGGGAATAATACATGCTAACTGGTTGTGTTCCACGTATCTCAAGATATGTTCATGTCAAGTTTTTCATTTTGCATAAAAAACAAAACGTGTAGTCTTATTTATATGAACATACAGTGAATGTAAGATAAAATTCTTATATCACTGAAAGAGTGTCATATTAATAGTGTTGGTTATTATTGTCTTCCAAGTTTAATCACTACATCTAATTTTAATCATTTTTCAGCAATACAGCATTAGACATTATGGTCTACTTTCATCTCTGTATGTCCTTAACCGTTTTGTCCTCGAGGACTCTGAGACGAAACCAACAAAAACTGATTTCAGAGACTTGTGTTGTGTACTATGTTTACTAGGAATAGTGTTGGTAACACTATATCCCAAGCAGATGACTGACTCACCCAGGACGGTTGAATACTGGTGGCAGACCTTCAGGAAGTTCGACTGCAGTTCAGCTTTGGAGAAGCAAACTTAACAGCAGACCTGTTAGCTATTGGAGCCCTTGGGTGGCTCCTTTAGAACGGGAACAACGAGCATCACAGTTCCCAGGACTATGCAAGAATTATGATGGCTTTAGTAGAGCGGCAGAGCCTAATCTTCGATTTGCATCTTTTTAGCATGTTTATATATATATATACACACATTTAGTTTGATGTTCCAAAAAATGCTGGCTTTCACAAGAAAGAGATGAACCCTGGATTCATCAAAACGGCAGAGAGACCTCGGCTAGGAAGAAACCATTTAAGCCTCAAGCTCCATTATATCCTAGTGAACAATTTGGTTTCATACCAATTCAAGATGCATGTATTAGCTGAATGTGCAATGAGAGAGAAAACTAAAATTTCATTTGCAAAACGTTGCATAAACTACTTTGAAAATTTGAAAATTATGGAGAGGAAAATTACTACAAAAAAAAAGTAAGGGTGTAATCGGGTCAATTTGATTCGGTTTCTGAGAGAAAATAAATCTGAACTAATTAAGATCAATTGGTTTGGTTTTGTTTAATTTTTTTATTTTTTGATAGTCAAATCCAAACCAAATCGAATCGAATATCTACGGATTAATTCAATTCGGATAGTCAGATTGACAATTTTTTTTACACAAAAATCAGCTAAAAAATTAACTTTTCATAAAAAAAAAATACCAATCAGTATACCATTTACTAATTTAAAGTGCAATATAAGACTTATAGCACTACTATCTTGTTGGAGAAACATACCAATTTCATGAACTCAACTTCTCAAGCAAAACAATGCTTTAAAATTGACATTACAATCAGTATATTATTTACTAATTTACAACACCCAAAGTTTATCAAATCAATTAATTTTTTTATAACAAGACCAAATAGTGGTAGTAAAAAATACTTTTATATTTGTAGCTGCCTCATTAATATACATTATACTTCTGGTTTCCCTCAATTAACTTATCAACATAACAGAATGTAACATTTTTTCAATAGGAAAACACAATACTATTGAACATTGTTACAACTTACAATGCACTTCAAATAACACCACTTGAAGACAAAGGTAACACACTTGCATCACCCACCCTCCATTCAACGAAAATGAGTAATTACCACTGCAACATAGTGAAGAATATTAGAAACAAAAGGTGTTTATATATTTTTGGACTTAAACATCTTGTGCCAGCAGTGACGAGCAATTATGAGCAACGAGCAACCACGAGCGGCTTACACCAGTTTAAGTCTTTTTTGACTTACACTCATTTTCAACCGTTAGATCTACTTTCATCTAATGACTGAGATTATTTCATTAAAAGTAACCATTAGATGAAAGTGAATCTAACAGCTAAAAATGAGTGTAAGTAAAAAAAAACTTACACTAGTGTAAGTTGATCATCCTCTCTCTATATATATATATATATATATATATAGGGAGGATCAATTTACAGGTGTAAAGTCTTTTTTGACTTACACTCATTTTCAATTGTTAGATCCACTTTCATCTAATGATTACTTTTAATGAAATAATTTCAACTATTAGATAAATGTGGATCTAGCAGTTCAATAAAAAAATGAAGTGTAAAGTCAAAAAACTTACACCTACAGTATGTATCCGATCCTATATATATATATATATATATATATATATATATATATATATATATACTTTTAATGAAATAATCTCAATTATTAGATAAATGTGGATCTAACGGTTGAAAATGAGTGTAAGTCAAAAAAACTTATCTTGGTGTAAGCCGATCCCTCATATATATATATATATATATATATGAGGAGGATCGTTTATGGGTGTAAATCTTTTTTTCTTATACTTCATTTTCAATTTGTTAATTTCACTTTTATTTAATGGTTGAGATTATTTCATTAAAAATAAACATTAGATAAAAGTAGATCTAACAAATTTAAAAATAAGTATAAGAGAAAATCAACTTACACCTGGTGTAAATTAATCCTTCTTATATATATATATATATATATATATATATATATATATATATATATATATATATATATATATATATATATATATATATTGTTTGATTCGATTTTTAAGTTTGAAACTTTCAATCCGAGAACTAAACCAATTAAATCTCATTTGGTTCGAATTTTATCCAAACCAATTAACATACTCGAATCAAACCAAACTAATCTACTTAGTTAAATTCAGATTGATCGGATTATCCAAACAAATTTACACCTTAATAAAAAGTAAAAGTTAGGGAAACATTTGTAAATTTTTGGGCAAATAGACCACTCAAATGCAGTTGTGCACAAATAGAGAGAAGTACCAAGGACCAGCATTACATGCCAAAACCACAAATATGTTTTGTGAAATGCTTGACCTAATCACAAGATTAGGCCTTAAATTGCAGATTTTCAATAGAACAAAGACCCATCTGATATCAAATGTATAATTTATAACAAACTTTATTAATTTCGGTCCCAAAAGTAATACAGTAAGAAATATGACTAAAACCAAAATCAGAACAAATGGGAATCTGAATACTTCATAATTTGCTTTCAAGCACAATTTGATTTCAACTTGATTTTCTTTTCTCTATAGCCATTTGGCACTTATCTGAAAATCAATATATAACAAGTCACTATAAAATTTTGAAGAAAGTAAATTCTCAAATTGACCTAAAACTTGAGAGAACACACATTAACACCTATGTAAATGGCCAGCGATAGCTTCCATGGTTTCAGTTCCTCCTATTTTTGTTTTCACTATGTTGAAGACTAAAATAAATTAAATCTTCGTCATCATATTTCACTATAGGTTGAAGCGATTCACACTGGGCATAAGCAGAGTAAGCCAACAGGTAACTGTGTCAACCTAGGAGAGGTTCAACATTTCTGACAGTTTATTATAATCCCAGAAATGCATGTTCTGAGACATGAAAACAGCACCAACAGCGAGTACGACAGAAACAAATGCCATGCTCTTCATGCATCCATGGCCTTGTGACAATTGCCCCAAAATGACTTTGCAGTACTTGTCTGCATCCTTCAATAATGCATGACGAGCACCATCCTCCACCTTAGCCAAGGCCTTTTCATTCTATAAAGAGAAATTAAGTGAGATATGACATTCTTTTCCAGTTACAAATATAGTAAAATTAGGTTCAAGATAAGATGCATCCTCTACAATGGCATAGTTAGAACAAAACTACACAAAAAATAACTTCAGTTTAAATTGGCCTAGGAAATTTGAAAATATGTCATAGAGGCCCTGATTAAAACATATTGCAAGAGATTAACGAGCTTAAGCACATTGAATTGTTGCTCATTCAATTAACCCCATTGTTTGTCATACCCACAATAACAATAAATAAAATAGATGAAGCTTCAATGTGCCTACTGACAGTGCTCAGGTATACAGAAAATGCAGCAAACAGGTAGAAAGGTTGAGTTTCTCAAACCATCATGCAATTGTATTTACTAAAAAAGAAAATAGTTTACCTTCTCACTAAAGCTCTTAAGAGTTTCCCTCAAAGGATCAAGAGCAGGATGTTTAACAGAGTGTTCCTTCCATTCATCTGAAAGCTTTCTCAATACAACAATACTTGCTTCAAGGTTATCCATATAAAGCAAATCCTGTTTCCAAGCATTCAATGCAGATTTGTGTTAGTAAGTAGGAAAAGAATCACTTAGGAAAAAAAGTAGGAAACAAATGCGAAAATTAACAAAAAAAGAATGAAAAAGAATTGTTAAATATTATTCTCTTGTACTCACCCATTGCTTGTAACATTCAGGGTTCTGAGTCAAACACCAAATAACAATGTCACTTGCCTCCTTTGATAGGTCAGGATTGGCTGTAAAAGATTCAAGCATTTACATTTTCACACTAAATTACAATACCAACTACTTCAACTCTCAATTATAAATACTCGAGACACCACGCACTGCAAATAAGTACTTGACGTGTACAAAAGTTGCAAAAAAAAAAAAAAATGATGACAATCTACATTAACTTGACATCACCTTCTCCTCCAGCTTTAATTGCAAAGCTTAATATCTGTTGTGCAAGTTGCTTTGTTGCTTTACTTCCAGGGGACCCGGCAAGGGCTACTTCTTTTAATGTTGGATAAACAGCTGCAAATCTCTCAGTGGCCTTAACAAAATATACGAATACAAATACCAGAAGAGTAACTTAGTTAATAACTGATGATTGCAATGTATGTCATTTGAAATAGACAAGATTCTATCCACACACAAAAAAAATCTACCTTGACCCGGGCTGAAGGAAGAGGGAAAGTGACTCTCAATAGAGTGTCAAGAGCTGATGGCGGCACAACACGCTCCCCCTTTCTGACAGCCCCATTTAGCAAGATAGGACGAGCTTTAGGAAATGTGATAATTCTGTTTCAAAAAAGAAAGAATAGAAAGGAGCAAACTCATTAAAGGCAAGAAGGATCAGCAAGGAATTCTGCACATTTTGCAATAAATAAATCAGGGAAAATTGGTGCTGAATCACAAAGGTTTCCTAACCTCTCAACCAACTGTAAAATCAAGTCTCTTGACTGTGGATTACAACTAGACTTGCCACTCAGCATGGGTAAGAGAAGAGATACCCACAAGTACAATCCCATAACTAGATCTCCTTGAGAAGCCTACACAAATTAATAAATAATTCATGTGTGTTTGGGGTGGGAAGGTACTAAATCATGTTAAAAACAGTCACCTGAGCAATCATCCAAATAGTGACAGGGAGTTTATCCTGTCCATGATATTTTTGACTCTCCTTCATTATTGGCAATAAACTAATCATGACATCAGGTTTTCGTCGAAGCACCATCGCTAACACCACAAATATGGCAACCTGCAGTTCAAATGATACACCATATTCACACAACTACTCACTCAATTATATGTTATATACTTATACAGCTCAAATGCAACATATCATGAAAGCATTAAATAAACATTACAAGCATTTTTGACTGATGAAGTTTATTTATATTTAATCAAATTTGGGGGCCATGTTGCAATAAGTAGTTAAAGAATCATTCAAATTTCATTGAAAAAAGTCAGACAGGAGCCAAGTTGATTCTAGAATACCAAGAAGTCAATTAAAAGAGCATCCTTTACGAAATTTCATAGTGGTGATAGAACTACATTTTTCCTTCAACACAAAACCCTTCAAGATTGAGGATCAGACTCTCAGACTACTGTCCAAGGAGGTATATATATTCCACTCACATCCAAACTTCTCCCTCCCTGTCTCTACCAACTACCCTTGCCATTGTTTAATACAATTCAGTCTCATAGGACACATAAGATGATGCCCCCATTTCATATTGTTTTACAAGATAGTCACCCACCAGTCACTATTGCTAACAAAGCTAAGGAAGCACATGAAATTTTTTCAAGGTCTAAGACAGCCTTAAAAAATGCTCAAGATTTTATTTCAAGTATATCTCATATTAAACAGGGAACCAATTTAGTAAAGGAACCATGACAAAACTCAAAATTGAATGGCACTCATCTACAATATTTACAGTGAAGAAAAAATGTAAAAACTCCTTCAAATTAATATAATCATTCAGAGAATGTTCTCAATACCAGTTACATCCTACAAGGCAAGAGAACAACAACAACAACCAAGCCTTATCCCAATAAGTAGAGTCAGCTACATGGATCAATCAAGGAAACCATGTACCACCATCACTCACACACACAGATACATGCCCACAAAGAGACACAAACCAACCAAGATGCAATGTGTCTTTTTAGCATTATTAACAAAAATGAAAACTAAAAAATGGGGGAGGGGGGATCTTTTTGCTTGGACATTAAAAGTAGACAGATCATAAGCAATTCAGTTGGCATGCATTACTTGGATTACTCAACCTAGATCTCACATACAGCATTCATTGACAAATACATAGACTATTGAAGCTTGAGAACAGAAGTTACAAAACTCTCCAGACACCTAAACTTCTTTGGCTGCTTTCTATGTAAGTGACTTACAATTTCACAAAAAAGTGATTTATCTCAAGCGCATCATCATGTGTGCTCAGTTCATGCAAGTAGGCACACATGTGCCAGAAAAATACACAGCTACCCATTCATCTCAGCAACTAATATTTGGCAATTAAAGATACTCTAAAATTGAGACTTGGGAGAAACGAAATCTCAATTCATCCATTTTCAAGCATAGACATAAACTGCTTTCCCATCATATCATGTTCTTATCCACATCAAATTTTATATCTTCAGGCAATGCAACACCCTTAAAGACCCATGTCAAATTGGGCAGCACATAGTCTGATTTCAAAAGGTACCTGAGATTTCGATGATGATTGCTGGACCACCTTTTTAGATCCCTTAAAAACTCCCTGATGACTGGCAAGGTCTGCAAGAATGCGGTCCAATGACCACAGCACAAAGGACCCAAGGGCTTCAGATGATCGATGGCCAATCCATTCAGTCGATATTTTGTAAATATCCTCAGATATATGCAAAAGAGGGATCTGTTGAGAAAATCAAAATGATAAGAAACACTAATAATAATTATTAATCATGAATTACTAGCATCTAAACAATCAAAAACAATGATGAACATAAAACAGAGCATCAGACATATCATTGTAAAAATCTTGTAAGACACAGGATTCAGCAATATATTTTTCACGAACAATTTAAAACAATTAAATCAGATCAAAGATTACTCATATACTATACCATACTACCATATGTCATTCGCATCACAAAAAATTCCCATTTTTTCCCTCCAAAACAATGCTAGAACATCACAATTATGCTTTTTCACTCAAGTCTTGATCCGAATTATGCTTTTAAGAAGAGAAAGAAAAAGAACAGAAACAACTCACATCAACGATCTTTGCAACGGTGGACTCTTTGAACGTCTTCAACCACGGGAATTGAGCCCCGCCGACAGACCAGAACGCACGACCGAAATAATCAGCAAATCGCATCAGCTGAATATCTTGCTGCGAATCATACGAAGCCTACGCACAGATCACATCAAGTTCAATAAGATTACTCAATTTTCACATTAAATCAACAAGAACCAAGTCTCAATTACATCAGATCAATCGCAAAATTAAATTCAAACATCAGCACTCACGGTAATTTCAGCGAGAAACGCGCTGAGATCATCGGCATTGATTCTTGAAGCGGCCTCCGCCACCGTCACCTTTACCTTCGGCTTCTTAGGCTTCTTCTGCTTCACCTTCTTCACCTCGGAAGAACCGTTCTGAACAGTTGCCGGTTCCGCATCGCTGTCGTCGTCTTCGTCATCATCAGAATGCCGCTTCGATCTGCCAGGAGCGGTGTCTGTGGATGCAGACGCGGCGGCGATCTGAGCCTCCAGGAGTCGGCGGCGGCGCTCCTCCGAATGCCGCTCGATGGGGCGGAAGACGTCGGCGGAGGAGGAGGAGGAAGAACCGCCGCCGCCGTTGAGGTGGAGATTGGCGGAATTGTGGTCGGCGGCGGCGAGGGGCTGCTTGGATGATTGTTTGCGGTTGCGCTTCTGATACGACACAGTTTGCCATTCGTTATTGTTGTTGTGGTTGTTACTGTAGTTTTGTGAGGTGTGGTTGTTCCTTCTTCTGTGAGCTTGTTCCTCTTCCTCTTGCTCCCTGAGAATTGCTTCGATGAGAGCTGAATTCTCGTCCATGTTTTCAAGACTAACTCTCTTTCAAGCTTCTCTTTTATGTGCAGAAGAAGAAGAAGAAGAAGAAGAAGAAGAAGAAGAAGAAAGGGCTTTTTTGATCGGAGGAAGAAAGAGAAACAAAAGAGAGAAAGGGTTAATAAGAGAAGAAGTAGGAAGGAGATGATGAGTATGACAGAGAGAGAAAGGGACTGTGTGTGTGTAAAAGGACACGTGGGTGTTTCGTTCTACTTTTTGAGTTTGACATCGTCTCGGTTCCTGAATTACAATAGTGGCATTATCCGTTTTCTTTGACTGCCATTTGAGATTTGCATCTAGAAACCAGACAATTGGATTGGGATATACATAATTTTCTTTTCTTTTTGGAAATGCAAGTAGAACATTGCCGGCTGTTAGATGAATATGTGATTTGTGGAAAAGTGTTGAGTGACAAATTAATTAAATATTTTATTATCATATAAAATATATATATCGTGTTGTGTAATGCACGAATATAATTACTAGTTAACTTCTGATTTAAGCAGATTGTATACACATATATATGAAGAAAACACACAGGTACGGAGGTTACACACATTTAGAGACGATTGAATTCTAGTTATTAGGATTGAGTTTTAAAGAATTTTTTTTTAAATTTTTTAGTTTTAATATAAATAATTTGTTTTTAATTAAATTGAAGAGATAGATTAATTGAAATATGTATAAGTTAACTTAAATATCACCTTATTAGAATAAAAAATAAAAAAAATTGCCAATTCATCATTTTCATGATAAATAATAATATTAAACATGTAATTAGATAATAAAAAAAAAAAAATATTTTGTTAAAGACATTTGTTAAAAAATTAAAATAATAAAATTTTAATAAAAATAAAATATTTAATATATTAAAAATTTAAAATACTTTATTTTTTTTATCATTTTAAACTTTTTACTTTAATTTTTTTAAGAAGTGTTCCCAAAACAAACTATATATATATATATTTGATGTTAAAATTTGATTAATATCAATTAAATTAAAAATTTAATACCAATTAAATGTCAGTATAATTTTTTTAAATAAATTTTTATTTTAATCTTAAAATTATTATACTGATCATATTAATTATTAACTTTGAAATTAACATATTAATTTTTAAAATTGTAATTTATCAATTAAATTAGTCTTTATGTGAGGATTAATTTGATTAAAAAATGATTGACGAAAGATTAATATAACCAATTTTTACATGTTCAATGATTAATATATTAATTTTTTAAAATCAATGACTAATATAATTTGTTTATAATTTCATAAATTAAAATAAGAATTTATTTAATTTTTTTATACTATATCAATTAATTAAAATATCATTAAAATATTTTACTTTTATAATAATTTATTAAAAGTCACACATATAATAATATTTAATTAATTAATAGTGTAAAAAAATTTATATTAATAATATATCAAAATTAAACTATTGTTATACGTTTTGTGTGCTTGGTCTTTTTTTTTCACTAAATTCAATTTATTTTCATATAAATGGAATTAAACATTTTGATAAGAAAAAAAAAAAGCGTACATTATCGTGAAGATTCAAAGTTTTGTTAACTTTTGCCCAAAAGCTTACCAACAAGACTGTAAATATTGCTCTTATTAGTTATTATCTTTTTTTTTTTACAGCTTTTGTGGTATTTTGTAAAGGTATTTAAAATTAAACCAATTCGCTCATAACCAAATAACTAAGCCGAAAATTTGAAAATCGAGTAAATCAAATATAGGAGTACAATTTACTTTTTCTTTTTGTGTTTTTACCAACTTAAATATAATATATGATTGATAATTAGTTTGGACTTGTATTTAAATCTTAAATTTCTATTTTAATGTACTTTAATAAGTTGGAATTTATATTTGTATATTTGTTATATTTTGAAGAATTCATATTTTTTATTTTAATAAATTATAAATGTGTACTTAAAAAAAATGACAAAAAATTTAAAAATTAATCAAATTTAATATAAATTAATTTAGATTAAATGATTTTATTTTTCATTCAAAACCGATCTAATTTAATTAATAAACATTTCTAGTATTTCGTTTCATTATTATGGCAATTATTTTTACTATCATCATGATAAAATATCATTTGATTTTCATAAAAAAATTCATTTGATTTTCAATTTTATTTTTTAAAATATCATTATTATTTAATTAAATTACATATAAAAATAAAATTATAAATACTTTATTTTTTTAATTATAACTGTTTTCAAACATCACTTAACTTTTTTTATGAAGTTATAATTTTTTTAATAAAACTTTGTAATTATAATGAATTTCTCATTATTATTTTGTTGGGGATGCTCACTTACACTCTTTGATGGATAAGCTAGCCATTTATGCAATTCTTATTAGACGTATCCTTTTTTTCTATTAAATAATGTCTACTTTTGTAACTAACAATCTTTTAAATTTCACCCATCCACAAAAAAAGTTATTTTCTCTCTAAAAAAAAAAAAAAAAAATATTACTTACACGTCAAAATAATTATGTCATGTTTATATCTTACTTATTTGATAAATAAAAGATAAAAAAGAATGTGTGTTAAAATATATATTTTACTTATTTTATTACTTAAAAATAATAATATAAAAATAATATAATGATAATGATAAATAATGTACAAATATCACTAATCCAAAAGAAATGTCGCATATCTTCCCTCACCTCCATTGGAACTTGTGATTGTTATGGATTTGAGTCTAATAGTGATTGAAAACTATTGTGCGCTTTTAATTTGATTTGATTGGTGATTGTTGATTACCACTCTTCACTGCAAAACAAAGTACAACTCCAAATTTCAAAACCTTCTCTGTGCTTGATTAAGATTATTTACTGTTTTTTAAAAACTATAAAGTATGCAGTTCAGTGAGAGAAAGAAATAACAAAACAAGTTTTATAATTGTTAACGTACGGAGTATTTACTCATTTATATGAATTTAGATTTTTTAAAGTAATTTATGAATAAATAAATATCTATTAATTATTAATAAATAAGTTTATTCTCAATAATTAATAAATATTTACTTATTTATAAATTATTTTTTAAAATTTTCCTTTTTTTATACATCTTTTTCTTGCTCTAACTACACAACAACTGCACTGCAGGTTATCCATTTTTCCTTGGGCCTAGCTCTCCACGATCTTAACCATTGCCATAACAGGAGAAAGTAATAATTCCTCATTTAGTTAAGTTCAAGTTTTGATTATGAATTTTTTTTTAAGAAATCTGTTAGATTAATTGATTTGAGTATAGAAGAAAAATTTTTAAATTTATTTTTTTCTCTCTATAAATTTGTTGATATATGATTTATTATGAGTAAAAAACTTTTTATTTAAAAAGAACAAATATCTCTATTAAATATATATAATGTTTTAATGAGTTAATTGATTTTTATTAAGATTAAATGACTTTACATATTCATTTTCAATGGTCAAGCACATTTTTAGGAGAATCATTTGGTTTCAACGACTAAAAGATTGTAAAATACTAGTCATACTCAAACTACTATTTAACTCTCCGTCACCTAAGTTTTAATCTTTACAAAATCACACATTGAACATCCAAAAATTGGCCCCTTGGCCGTGAATCCAAAAGGACAAAGTATCCTAAAATTTCTCCACATAACAATTCAAGCAATCCAATATATTTTTACATAGTTATCAAGACATATAATGACAATCAATAAATCATACAAGTCAAAATAGTACAAAATCATGAAAAACATCACAACCAAGAGAGCAATCCCACGTGGATTCCTTATCAATAACATTAAAAAAAATATTTCCTCACTGTCAAGATAGGTTGAAGAATATTATCTCTCTCTTACCTATTAAAGACAATACAAGAGCAACTAAAACAACATCTACTAGACGAACTAGCAACTACTTAAAAACATACAAGCTGCATATCCCATATGTTTTAAAGTCTCTTAGCTGATTTTTTACAACCTCCAACGACTAGCAAATGTTAAGGGAAGTCTTTCATTATAAATAAGAAGTCTTGGAGAAGATGAATATATAACAATTGCTCAAAACAAAAGTGAGGAAGTGTTATAATCTTGCTATCTCTATTTTTCTTTCTCCATAGTTGATTCTACATTTGTGTATTTACTCTATAGAGAGAGTTTGTTTTTAGAATCCATTGCAGCTCATTTTATAAGAGCATAAAGGTGAAAGAAATCATTGTAAGGTTACTCTTCTTCGGGTAGAAGTAGATGAATGTTTGGTGGTATCCTTAGTGAAAGAAACCATTGTAACTATGCTTTGAGGCTAAGGTAGAGGAAGGTTTGTCGGAGTCCTTGTAAGAGAAAATTCAATAAGTGAAGAAAATCTCGAGCATTTGCTTGGGGACTAGATGTAGGTCGCAGATTGTGACCGAACTAGTATAAAAATTGTTTGTGCATTTCTCTCAACTATTTCCTCATTACTTTCATTTTTTTACTTGTGTTTATATTGCAATTAATTTTTTAATATTTAAATTTTTCGTTATTAAACCATACAGAACCAATTCATCACCCTCTTAGTTCTGTCAATTGGTACCAGAGCTTAATCCCTGGAAGGCTTAACCGCTTGACAAGTCGATCCTTGCAGGTTCAATTGCAGGAAACTTGGTAAACTCAAATGTCATTGAAGAGCAATCCATCTTAAGGCCACCATGCTTGGATGAGTCAAACTACACTTATTGGAAGGAGTGCATGAAGATATTCATTCAGTCTGTCGACTACAAACTTTGGCTCATGATAAAAAATGGATCATCCATTCTAAAAAAAATGGTAGATGACAAAGAGGTAGAGAAGACTTAAGAGAAATTCAATAATGAAGACATGAAGAAGATAGAACAAAATGCGAAAGTCAAAAACATCTTCTATTGTGCCGTAAATTCGGACGATTTTAGAAAAATCTCAAGGTGCAAAACAGCCAAACAAATGTGGGATAGGTTAGAGGTCATACACGAAGGAACAAGCCAAGTAAAAGAAACAAATATTAACACGCTTGTTCATGAGTACAAGTTGTTGAACATGAAAGAGAAAGAAAAGATTGATGAAATGTTCGAGAGGTTCTCAAACATAGTCAACACCCTTGATGCTCTTGGGAAGGTCTACATAGATAGAGAATTAGTAAGGAAGATACTAAGAAGCCTCACCAAAGAATGACAATTAAAGGTGACTGCAATTCAAGATGGACGAGACCTCAACACCATTTTCTAAGATGAATTAAAAAGTAATCTCATAACTTATGAATCAACTTTTTTTAATAGATTGCAGGAAGAGAACACAACAAGGAAATGAGTTATTCTCAAAGTCACATCAACCTCATACTAAGAGAAAGACGATGAAGGAACTCAAATGAGTAATGATGAAGAGATAACACTCCTAACTAAGAGACTTTATAAACTTAACAAGCAAAAGTTTGGTTTAAGGAAGATGCATCAATTCAAAAGAAATTATTCAAAAGAAGATCAAATTGTGTGCTATGGATGTAGAAATTTTGCTCACTACCAATCCGATTGTCTTTTCACAAAGATGAAATTTTAAAAGAAGCTTAAGAAAAAGAAAGCAATGATAGCAAGTTCAACTTGGAGTGATTGTGATGACTCTTCATCAGAAAATGAACAAGAAGATAAAGATGAGGTGGCTCAGATGTGTTTCATGGCAAGAAGTGAATAAGATGATGAATATGATGATGTAAATGACTTTGACCATCCTACTTCTTATGATGAATTAAATGATGAGTTTGAACAATTGTTAAAGGATTCTATTATGCTATCTAAATCATATTTTGCTTTAAAATCTAAGTATGATGATGCTCTTGTTGAAGTTGAGAAGTTAAGAAAGGAAATGGAGCTTTTGAAGTTAGAAAATATTTCAAATGAAAATGAACAAAAATTGATTGCTGAAAAATGTTTTATTAAATGAAAAGGTTGATGAGCTTTTGAAGTTAAAAAATGTTTCAAATGAAAATGAACAATTGATTGCTGAAAACATTTTATTGAATAAAAAGATTGATGAGCTTTCTAAAGATCTTGCAAAATTTGTAAAAGGAAAAGAAAATTTGGATATTCTCTTAGGAAAAAAAATGTTCTTTTGATAAAGTTGGAATTGGATTTAATGATTATACAAGTGAAAAATATTATAAGAATTTTTTTGTGAAAGCAAATGTTTCTATAACTTCATATGTGACACGTAACTATTGTGGACAAAAAAGACACATCTCATATGCATGTGCTATGAAGAAAAATGTTTCTATAATAATGTGGGTTTCTAAAGTCACTAAGGTTGATTCTTCAAGCTCTAACCCCCAAGGATCCAAGAGAATTTGGGTACCAAAGGTTAAATTTATCTTGTAGGTGTGCTTGAAGACAAGCTTCAAGGAACAATAATTCCTTGATATTGGATGCTCAAAAGTTGCTCAATTTCATCTCCCACAAGTTCAAATAAAGGATGACTATCACATTGGAGACAATAAGAAATGATAAGTATTAGAATTAGTAAAACTAGTATCAACTTATGATTCTTTGTTACTTTTACTCAATTTATATTTGAAACATATTATGTGAGTCAGTTGATGCATAAGGAATGAAATTGGTTTAACTATTCTTGAATGATTTCTTTTATAGGTTTTAAGTCAAGTTATAATTACAATGTTATGTTTTTTAGTTTTGAAATGAAAAATTTAAGTGAATTATGTGACTCAAAATATTAGCATAGCATGTACTTTAAATATTTTATATAATTTTAATGTATATGTTCTTTTGGGAGTTTTATGAATATTATGATTTTGTGTTAAAGTGCAAGACATGATGATATTATATGATAATTATACCTTTAGTACTTGATTAGAACCATATCTAAATATTTTAAGTTTTTTCTACAAATTTTTCAAGTTCTATGTTTTGCAGTCAAAAGAAACACCTATTGGAAGAAATAGCAACTAAGATGTAGTTGCCTGTTTTAATTGCTCTTCATCTCTGCTTTTTGGGTGGATGCTACCATGCTCCGTTTTATGTTTGGGTGTATAGTGCACTGTTTGACCTCACTTACAATAATAAGTGGGTCAACTTATTTCCCCTAGTTTTCGTTTTAATAAATGTAACCCAGAAGTTCAACATTTTGCAAATTGAGACATCCCTCTTCTTCACCTTTTTTCGCGACCCCCACCCACTTTACAGGCTCCAAATGCCACCGCTCTCTCAGAGGTTGGATCTCCCCTCCCTCGTGGCGAATATTGAGAAGTTCTCAAGAAAGAAATGACAACTTTCAATTTTCTTCTTCTTGGTGTTTCTTTGAACAATGTGATTGCGAGTTACTGTGGAGAACCGCTTTTTCTCCGAGCAACAAAACCTACCATCATAATGGTTACCCGGTCAACATTCCCTCTTTGCCTTCCCCTATAGCGAATCTCGCTTCTCCTTTAACTTTGACCACGATAATTAGATTGAACCCACAACCGCAAAACTTTAAGCGGTATAAACTGACCCACAACTTGTTAGCTTCTGTGGAAAAGGTGATGGATTGACCATGATTTTGGGCGCGAAACTTAAATATTGATTGGGGTGCGATGTATTGATTGGACAATTTGGGGGGTAAGTATTGGTGGTCTGCGATGAATTCTATTGCTAATATAATGGTGTCTATTGGAGTCGATGGGTTTGCCAACTCGAAACGATTAAGGTGAACATGGAGAGGATAGGAAGATGGAATCACTTTGCAATTTTTAAAACTTGAACCAAAGCTGTGAGGAACAAAATTGATTTATAGGAAATTGACATTTTTTAATGTTTAAATCAATGATTTAGAGGAAAATGTAGAATGCACCTTAATTTAGAATATGCATAAGACAAACTTTTTGTATAGAACGTGTTTATGGGATCGTTTTATAAAGATGCTTTTTAGTACTTAGTTATCCTTTTTATTTAAAAAACACACACACAAATTTTCATAAACTCTTAATTCACTTAGGAATGGTACAAGTATTCTCTCGGTCTCTTTCTTTCAAAAGCTATCAAAAGCTAAAATCCCGATTCCTTTTCTCTCTCAAATCTCTTTCTCTCTCTCTCACACACACACACACACACACACACACACACACACACACAAAATCTTGCACTTGATGAAACCCTTGGTGTCGATGGATTAAAACCGCAAGCGTGCTCTGTTCGTTCAAATCAAATTTTCCAATGCCGATCCTCCATTGCTCTCGACTAGAATGATAATTGTCGCGATGATGCTCGCACTTTAAGTGCTCTTACCTACTAGTCTTCCATTTTTTCGGCGACGTAAGTTGTGTAACCTCGAATCACGAGCCATTGAACAACATTGCTAGTTGGGATTGTTGGAATCTTTCCACACGTGCCTCCGAGAAAAATAAGCGACGCCCCAGTATAGTTCGTGGTCCACCTGTGGCTTGCAATTTTTGGCTTAATGAAAATCCTGGAGGTTGTTAGACTTACTCCTCACAACCAATTATCCTTAAGGCTCTGGGTATTATTTTTTAGTTGATTGCTCATTTGAACATTCTAATTTTTGTCTTATCAAAACATCATACAAAATTAAGAAAAATTGGAAAAGGAAAAAGAGAAATAATTTGGTTATGCTAATGAGTTTTTAATTGGTAGAGCCCATTTCTTTTTTACTATTTTGTTTGATAAGTTATGCTTACAAAAATCTAAATAATAATAATTAATAATAATAATAATAATGGAATAACAACAACAACATTAAAAGGAGAACAATAAAAATAAAAAGGAAAAAAATTAAATAAAATAAAATAAAATAAAATAATAATAATAATAATAATAATAATAATAATAATAATATTCTTAATTAATAATAATTAGAAATGTTATTAAGTATGTCCGTTG
Organism: Ormosia emarginata; assembly: GCA_029884605.1. Classification (NCBI taxonomy): domain Eukaryota; kingdom Viridiplantae; phylum Streptophyta; class Magnoliopsida; order Fabales; family Fabaceae; genus Ormosia; species Ormosia emarginata. Next base: position 3,162,480 of record JAQQTP010000086.1, read on the forward strand.
CAATTCTCTTTTCCCTTTCTCATGGATTGTTTTATTCCATTTTAAAGGAAAGTATGATACAATTTTGTTTTGTGCAATTGGATGTTCCTACTATGTTTATTTTTCCTATATTATGCTTGAAAGTGCATTAAGTTTCATAAAGGGATTTAAGAGGTTGGGAGAGGGAGATCTAATTTGTGATCACCTTCTGCACCTTTGGTATCCCAAACCCAATGATCACCTTGAGATAATGCAACCTGCAGTTTTGAGAAGCTAGGCAGAGAAACGAAAAGAAAAGATGTCAGAGGACCTAAGAAGGAGGGGTAATCAAAGGGTTTGTGATTTTTTTTCGAAATATTTCCATGAGAAATGTGATAAGCTTGAGGGCAAATACAAAGAAATGGAAAATTTTTAAAAGAAAAGTCATGATCGTTGGAGATTTTTGAAGCAACCAAAAAATGAAAGTTAAGGGTGATGAAAGATATCGGATAACAACAAATGTGAGACAAAATGATTTTTATTTTGATACTTGATCTCGAAACAAGTTTCATTTTTTTAATAGAGTTAGAAAAGTATATTTATCTCTAAGGATGATATTGCTTTTTAGTGATCCTGGGCTTAAAGTGGCCTTCTTCAAGTTAGATATCATATATACACTGTTTCGATGCTAAAGCTACAAAGAGCCCCAAACCAACAAAAAAACAAACCAATGCTTCGCAAATCCTCAAAATCTATGAACAAAAGAGGAAATAAACCATAAAACGACTAATACAAAATTCATTTAGTTCCTCCATTCTTCTCCAACAAGAACAAATTCAAGTTTTCATAAAAATGACCCATGACCAATAACCAAGGAACCTTGGAGAACGACAAGCCACAACGTGATGATCATCTTGACCTCACTGGTGGACAGGTGAATTCCATCTCTACCAGATCCATCTTCCTTGGTCATCTCCTCCACCACGTAAGCCACCGTAAGCCACCACGGCTTGATGCCCAACCCCATTCGCCACCCGAACCCAATAGAGTGCATAATTGCCCATGGCCACCCGGGCCGTGACCCTCACCACGGGTCCACCACCGTGAAGCTTTAACACCTATACCCCCTTTTCCCTTTTTCTCGTCGCACCACCACGAAGGCACCATGGAGAAGCATACCAGAAATGGAGGACCCCCCTTTGTTTCTGTTGTGATTTTGGTCTTGAGACAATGTCTCTTCTTATTAATGTTGTATTTGGTTTATTTTTTTTTTTATAACATCTCGATTTTTTATAATTTTTTCATTCTTTGGGGTTTTATTTGGGTTTGTTTGTTTTTTTTTTTTCTATTGCCCCAATCTGAGAGTACCAAATTTTTAGTATGTTTTCGATTATTAGATTTAGTAAGTTTTTTTTTTTATTGGGCTATGTTGGTTTTGAGTCATTTGTTGGGTTTTTGTTTAAAGGTTTGCCCCTTTTTTTGTCTTCCTATTTTGCCTTGTTGTTATTATTTGTTTTAGGTGTTATTTTATTTTGGGAAAGAACTTTTTTTTATTTGAATTTTGAGTCTTTAGTTGTTGATACAATAAAATTTTTGATATCTGATTTTTTATAAAAAATAATAATTATATTTTTGTTTTGATGTGTTTTTTTTCTTTTATATTGCAATTGACATGTTTTATTGATATTTGGTTTAAAAAGTGATCCTTCAACTTTTTTTTTTCTTTTAAAATGAGAGTTTTTTATAAAATGTTTGATTATTGAAATTCATTGATCCAATTGTTAAACCGATGATTTTAGAATCTTGTTTGGATCGAATGATTTTTTCTCTTCTAAACCGATCCAAAAAAATAAAACTAATTTTCAAAACAAAAATCTTTTAAAATTAAAAAATTAATCAACCCACTTGATTTGGCTTAAAACCACGAGCGTGCTTTGAATTTCTCATTGCATCCAAGATCAAATTTGGAGCGTTAATCTCGATTCTTTCAAGCCAAAAATTAAATTTTCATTATTTGTTTACTTAATTTATATTTCAATAAATGGGTAAAATAAATGTTTTTTGAAAGTTATACAAATTGCATAACCATTGATTTAACGCCATCGCCTCTTAGTTCGATGATGTATGACACGGATGTGGGGTTAAGTCCCCCACGCTTCCATGCATAATTCATGACGCCCTGAACTTGAGTTTCATGGAACGTGGACAATTTTTTAATGGTTTTTCAGTTTTTCTTAAAGAAAATAAAAACCACGTATCCTCAAGGTTTTAAATTTTTTTTTTAAGTCGTGTGATTGCGCGACACTCATCATAGAGTATTTTGCTCTGCTCTATTATTTCAATTATTGGCATGTTTTTAGTTTAAGTGATTGATGTTCACTCTCTGAAATATTATTGATATGTTTTTCTAGTTGTGGCATTTTTTTGGTAGAGATATTTGTGTTATCTAAGTTTAGCATTGGATTGATCTTTTTGCTGAGCACTCTGAGACTATCTAATTTACTACTGGCTTGTTTCTCTGTTTGATGGTCTGAATTATACTATTTGACTCTCTGAATATTGGTACTTGCTAGTACACATTGGTCACAATTTAGTTGTTTATGCCTGCTATTGGTATAACTAAGAATCATGACTCTAAGAATGATATTCTATTATGTGATTGATGTTTTTACAAAAAAATAGGATGGATATCTTCCTGAAGCTTGATAAATCTTTAACTTGTCAATTTATTATTTGCAAATTTGGTTGTGACAAGAGGAACAAATATTTGAAAAATCTATGTGTTGAGTATTGATATGTGATAATATTGGCTTTGGAATCTTTGTACTGCAAAAATTCTATATGTTGTTCATGTTGACATACCAAGTGATGAGGAAAACAGGTGATTCATTCAAAGGATAAGTTTTGATGATGAATAGTTGGAATTATTGAAGATGATGAAGAGTTGAAAAGTTTTAGCTAACTCCGTGGAGAACCAATAGCACTTACAAGGACATTACTTTTGGAATTATATTATGAATATGTTTATTGTTTTGCTTACTATGAGTTTTTGGACTATCTTTGCATTACACTTGACCTTTTTGATGCTGAAGGCGAGAAAGGACAGGTTCATCAATTTGGAACATGAACTTAAGGGGGAGCATAGCAAGCCTCCAAGGATTAAGGGGGAGCTCATGAATTAAGGAGGACTTTTTCTAAACCGTCTCTTTTTAATATATTTGACTCTTATATTATTGCTGTCAACTCTGATTATTATTAAACATGTGATATATGAAATAATTATTGATTTATACATTCCTTTACCATGCTCAAATTGTTGATTATGTTTCATAACTGTGTCATCATCAACAAGGGAAAGAATGTTATGTTTAAGTTTTGACGATGAAAGATTTTTTAAGAAATTTGTTGGGTTAATTGATTTGAGTATAGAAGGAAAGTTTTCAAATTTGTTTTTTCTCACTGTAAATTTGTTGATATATGATTGATTATGAGTCAAAACTTTATATTTAAAAAGAGCAAATCTCTCTCTTAAATATATATAGTGTTTTGATGAGTTGATTAGTTTTTATTAGGATTAAATGACTTTACATACGGTCAAGCACGTTTTTAGAAGAGCCATTTGGTTCCAACGGCTAAAAGATTGCAAAATACTAGTCATACTCAAACCAGAGAAGAATAGCAACTAAAACAGCACCTACTGGACGAATTAGCAACTACTGGGAGCGAAAACAACAACTACTTAAAAACATACGAGCTGCATATTCCATATGTTTTAAAGTCTCTTAGCTAATTTTTTGCAACCTCCAAATGTTAAGGGAAGCCTTTCATTATAAATAGGAAGCCTTTGAGAAGATGAATATATAACAATTGCTCAAAACAAAAGTGAGGAAGTATTATAATTTTGCTATCTATATTTTTCTTTCTCCTTAGTTGATTCTACATTTGTGTATCCACTCTATAGAGAGAGTTTGTTTTTGGAATCTATTGTAACTCATTTTATAAGAACATAAAGGTGAAAGAAACTATTGTAAGGTAACTCTTCTTTGGGTAAAAGTAGAGGGAGGTTTGGTAGTATCCTTAGTAAAAGAAATCATTGTAACTCTACTTTGAGACTAAGGTAGAAGAAGGTTCGTTGGAGTTCTTGTAAGAGAAAATGCGACAAGTGACGAAAATTCAAACATTTGCTTAGGGACTAGATATAAGTTACGGATTATAGCCGAACTAGTATAAAAATCGTTTGTACATTTATCTCAACCATTTCTTCATTACTTTTATTTTTTATTTGTGTTTATATCGTAATTAATTTTTCAATATTTAAATTTTTCGTTATTGAACCATACAGAACCAATTCAGCCCTCCTTAGTTCTGTCAAGTTCCTATTCGTTTCCTCTCATGCATGTTTTAGTTTTGGCCGAAACATTTCAGAATAAATCAAGGATAGGAGGAGAAGAATATAGCTTTTGGCATCATCACTATTGATTTAGAGCAGAGGAGAAAGTTCCTTATAAGTTAATTATGAAAAAATTCTTATATAAACATTATGCACTTAAATTAAGTATATTAAGTTAATTACATTTTTAATTGTTATAAATTATAATAGTTAATTATGATAATTAATTATTAATTAATATTATAATTAACTTAATATATTCAACTTAAATGCATTAACTTTATGCAATAATTTGTCAGCAATTGAAAGTTGTTGTGTGTTTTAATTTGATTTGATTATTGATTGTTAATTAACATTGTACCACAACAAAGCACAACCCCAAACTCCACAACCTTCAATATGCGGGATTAGAATTCTTGTGTTTGAAATGAATAAAAATGGTTCTTAAAATTAATTTAAAAAAAGTGTTTGAAACTTTTTTAAAAAATAGGATTTGAATTGAGAAATCAAATTTTGTGAAACAACATTAAAATAAGATTTATTTGAATTTTTTATGTATATAGTATTTACTCTTATTTTTATATCTCTATCAAAATTGATAGAATTTCTAACTGAATGAAATTAAAATTTTGAAATTACATCATGTCCATTTTAAACATTTCCAAAATTTAATTAAATTTGATTTATAAATCAAATGTTTCTCCACCATCTAAATCTCATAATTTTTAAAAAACTAAAAAGTGTGATTAAGGATATTTACTCTTATTTTTAATCTCTTTTTTTAACTCAAATGCACAACAGGCGGTCCATTAATCTTATTATGGAGAGATCTTTTTTCAAAAATAATTAATTATAAGAGAGAAAAATAAAAAAAAATTATAATTTTTTTTACAAATATAACCAAATTTTATTAATATTTTTTTTATATCTTTCTCTTTTTTAAAATTAACCATTTGAAAAAAAATTTGAAAAGATCTTCATGTTTTTAACCGTGCAAACTTTTTTCTTTAATTTTGTTGTTTTCTTTCTTTTATGAAATTTTGTCTTTTCACCTTCCGAAGTGCAGTAAAGACGTAAAGTGGTGAGTATGAGTAGCAAGCTTTGTTCCATCTGTCACATATCTTACAAGAGTGGACAGCTCATTTTGTATTTCTCTCACTTTCACTATATATAACACATTCACACACACGAACAGCTTCCGAGGGGCTATAAAAAAAATAAATAAAGAGAAAGTGAGAGTGTTTTTCGGTAGGTCTGTTACTGAGAGAAATACAGAGAGAGAAAGGGACTTGGAGAGGTAAGCTCCCTTATACTTTCTAATTTCTACATATGCATTCTTTTTTATATGTTTCTAAAATCCCAATGTTGCTAATACCATGAGATATAAAATTGTAATGTATAATGTATATGTTGAGACTGTGTTTGTTGCCCATAAACACAAACCACAAGCATCAGCCTCCATCGCCAAAGTCCCAGTCGATGTACATCGTACCACCATATACGACTACTTAATATTTTTATAAAATTTTATATCATATAATTAAAAATATAAAATTTTATTAAAATATAAATTTTAATTGATATGATATACTTAACTTAAATATTACAAGTTTCCAGCAAGAATTTTTGCTCTCCCAAACTCTATGCGTCAGACTTTAAAACCCACGTCATGCCAAACCATCCGCAAAAAAGACAAATAGAACTAGAAGCTCAATAACCCAAGCTCCAACACCCATTCACCTATATCCCAAACCAAAACTATAAATTACTTCTAGAAATAAAAGCACAACCGTGAACAAGGAGCCGAACCAGAAAATACCCTTTGCCTCACCACCAAATCCACCACCGGCACCGCCTTGTGACCAAGCCTGACGGACCCAAAAATCTTGGTTAATGGGGGCAATCATTCTATTTTGCATGCAAAAAATTCTTTATGTATCTTGAAGTTGTAATATCTGTTCTGTGTATGTGTTTTTTTTTTTTTTAATAAAAGGTAGTATTAATGTGACTATTACTATTATTTTTTGGTTGTGCATAGAAACATGCCTCTATGCAAACTCTGGTTGTTGGATGCTAATCAAAATCAAATTATCCAAGAAAACTGGAAATCAATTGACAAATTTACACTATGTGAAAAGAATTGGATGAAGTTTGAAAAAGAATAACAAGTCCTATATATGATAGAATAATTTTTTTGCACATAATTTTACACATATTAAATAATAATTTAAATAATTAAAAGATGATATACTAGAAGATACTTACTTAAAAAATTCTCATAGGGCAATAATCGGTAAAGGCCAGGTTATTTGATGGGTATATGTAAAGACAGATGAGTTATTTCGTTCTTTATTGATGAGATGTGAATATAATATTTGTGCAATTTATTCATTAGCAATAATTTCAGTTTGGATTCTGTTTCATGAAGTTTGATATGCCTTTTATTTAAAATTTAAAATTTCAAGTTCTTAGTTTGTTGATTTTTCTAATGATTCATGTTCCTAGTTTGTTAGTTTTTCTAATTATTCAAGTTTTTAGTCAGTTAATTTTTTTGAAATTCTAGATTCTTAGCCTGTTAATTATGTTAAAGATCTAGATTCTTCTTATTATTATTTTTGAAATTTTTTATTCTTGACCTATCTCTTAACTTAATGTCTTTGCTAAAAATAAGTGAGTAATTCCATTTTCGTTGACTGTAATTACTGATTAGTAATGGTTCAGCATAGTTCGTGGAGGCATGTATATTAGTAATGGTCTCCATAACAAACACGTTACAATCTGCGGCCTACAGTTCTTAAAAATGAATGTATTAAGACCTCATAGTGAAGTATCAAAGGCTATATAGTATAGTACAAAACGATATAGGTCTAGAACTCTTGATGTACTACGGAATATATATACTAAATTAGAAACGAGCTGAGCCCTCTTATGACAATAAACAGCATCAATGGATTTCAGCCCTTAACTTTTGGACGCCAACCTTCAATGACATCCTGGGGCTGTGCACGTGTTTTAATGAATGATTCCTTTGAGAAAATAGCCTGTATGTTTCGCATTATTATTATTAGATATACGCATATAGCAAATAACATAAGTTAAACAAAAGAATTTCTAATGCATAAGGGGTCAACGACCAGACAACTAACCAATTCTTGAACTTCATTGTAGAAATTAACCCCAGGAAAATGAGATACATTAGTAAATTTTAGCAAAATCATTTCATTAGTATCATACTCCAATTTGGCCTACAACAATGTATCAATATTTTAACTTTTTAAGCACTCCCATGTTAATTGGTGAAAACATTCGAGCTCAGAAGAATTCTGAAACCAGGACTTTCTTCTTGTTGAGAAGATTTTTCACTCATTATCTACGTGTTTTCAACATGGACCATGCAAAATATATTTTGCACATGATTTCCGAAAATTTAATCAACTATTGGTGTTTTATCAAACTTTGTCAGCAAATATATTGGTTAAAGGAAAGTAGCCTGTCAAACAATTCTAGATTTGAAAATTGACTTCTTAAGAGTAAAAGAGAATCATATGAAGACAATGACAAGGTAGGCACATCTTGAACATACCTTCATATAAGACTTCAAAAAGGGAAGTGAATCAGGTACAGTCCATTTCTTATAATGCCCCAGAGCAATCTCCATATGGTATAGCTTTGGTCCAATTGACAAGTCTGCGGCAGATATGTCTTTCCCATTGACAAAAGGACCCTTTAAAGGGAAAAGGATTAGTCAATTGAATAAAAATGTAGAAGGTTTCCTGCTATTGGTTAAATATATAAATACCGAACCAAGATTGCAAGAATCAATTACATGTTTGGACAGTACAACATTTAATTTGTTTTTGTTACACAGCCTTTAGATTATACCAAATGATATGTGAGGAAAACAATTTCATTTTATCTACTTTATAGCTTTAAAAGGTTATATATTCGTATCAACAAACTAATCTAGATTGCAAACAAAAAACAAAGAGACAAAAGAAGAAAGAAGTCATACATTTTCCTTGAGGTAATCATTGAAAGAGGTCAATTCTCTTAGCAATGCTTGCTCTGTTCCATCATTGGGATCTTTGCTCTTGAGAAACCCAATAAAGGTAGAAAAGATCTTCGACCCACTACAGGCAAAATTTAAGATAACTTATCTAAGTATATAATTCTAGCTAATCTTAAAGAACAGAGGAGGATCAAAGATTGAAAAGAAACAGAAACCAAGCCACATAAGCCATGTCACTGTAACCAACTTTGATTGAAAATTTACCATATCGGAAACACAAGTTATATGCATAAAAAGATAGCATGTCCATTCATCTATTCCCTTCCTGATCCCAATCTCCAAGAAGTCAGAATTTATGTAGAAATAAAAATGGAAGTTTCAAAAAAGGAAAAATACAAGACAAAGCATGCAGGAACACAAAGAAAGGTTCTTGCATAAACATTAAGAAAATAAAAACTCAGAAGAGTGACAAGACCTGATCTTCACATCACTACACTCAAAGTGGAAGCAAGACAGTGAGATAGGCTTATGAAAGGAAACTTATATTTCAAAATGTTATTCTATTCCTTTATTTCAAATCTACAACACAACATAAAGGCAAGCTACAATATTTTTTTTCTTTTTTAAAAAAAAAAAATTGATAGAGAAAAAGGCAAGATACAAATACCACTCACGAAATTATGAAATCTATAAAAGCATTGCTGGTGTTTATCGTTTTATATTTTATTTTCAGCTTAAGTGTACTAGTCAAGTTTGTTCCCAATTTAATATTGCCACTCCATTAAGTGAATATATTGAAAGCAACATAGTAAGTCAGTGGCATATATTTGCTTATTGATGATACTCAATGACTACGTACGGGTATGGTACCCGGTACGAGTACGTGGCACGAAAATTTTTAAAAAATTAAAGTACAAAGTACGACATATAGATATATATAAAAATAAATTATATATATATATATAATAATAATAAAAAAAAAACTAAAATCTCACACTATAAAATATGACAACATAACATAAAAATTAAAACACACAAATTTTAACATAAAATATATAAAAAAACTTAAATTGTTCAACCAAGACAACATCCACAATAAGAAATTGTAATACTTAAGTTGTTCAACATGACAACTTCTAAAATTGATAACAAAAATCAAACTCCAACAGTCTCAATTTCATTATTTCCTTACCCATCATCAGTGAAAAGAACAGCCTCCAAATCTGGTTCATCAAGAGAGAGACTAGCAACTTCAAAAATCCTAGCCCCTTCAAATGGATCTCATTCATCTCCACCAATGTCCCACATTTAGTCTCACCCTCATTATAGTTCTTATTCTTCCTTGAGAGGAGACGAAGATTTGTGTGGACAAAAACTAAATCTTCAGCTCTCTTGAGATTTAGCATATTCCTTTTCATGGAGTGGATAAAGGAATATGTGCTCCAATTCCTTTCACAACAAGAGGAAGAGGAAGGTTGTGAAAGGAGCTTCAAGGCAATGGTTTGAAGTTTGGTGATTGAAGCTCCATACATGACCCACCATTCCTTTAGTGTCAAGTTCCACCTATCTTGCAAGCAATCAAATTGGTCAAGCTCTTCTTCACCACTTGAGAATTTAACAAATTCTGAACTGACCGCTCGCCTTTCTTGAAGATCCGGAAAGTAATCCTTTAGGCATTTGTTTCTCCCCATACAAATCTCATTGTCTTTATGTGGGGGGATTCATTTTGGAGTTTCCTCAAGCCATTGTCTACAATAATACCTATTATACAAAATATAAGTTATGATTACTATAATACAAAAACCAAAGTACATCTGAGAAAAAGTAAAAGAAATTGGAACTTGAAAGTTAATTAAATTTACCTAGGATTAAGTGAATGAGCCAAGCAATGAAGAGGTGTGCAACTTTTATTCCATCTAGAAATTAGGATGTCATACACCACTCCATAGAAGGATGAATGTTGATTTAAATCCTTTTCCTCGATTTAAATCATTTTCCTCATGTTGATAGATAGCTAGCTTCACTTGCTCAATCATAGAATCCCATTTCTCATAAATCAAATGAAGGTTTGGCTTATCGATGTCACAAGAACAAAGTATATCATAGATGGGCTTTGTAAAGCTTAGAATATAATCAACTTTATCCCACCAAAGATTATTCAAAATTGTTTCTTTCACAGAGGCATCCTTTTGAACATCATCTTCTCTATAGTGAGACCATTCTTCACTAATGACCATAGATTGGAGACCATGCTTAATAGTTCTAAACCTTTTAAGCATTACAATGACGGAGGCAAATTTAGTCTCAACAATAGAAAGTAGCTTCAGATGCACAAATTGATTATACATGGCTTGCCTCATGGAATGATTCATGATAAAATTCTTAATGAAAAAGGCATCATCAGTAACAGCAGTAATCCAATGACACTCAACATAAACACTCTCATTATTTGGATTGTTTTTAGGAGCACAAATTTTTTTCAAAGCAAGGTTCAAGGTGTACACCACACACGGTGACCAAAAGATATGAGAATGAAGGGATTCAACAATTGCTCTAGCAGCCTTGCAAATAGGTGCATTATCAGTAATGATTTGCACCACATTTTGTAGTCCAACCTCATCAATGGTGGACAAAATCAAATTAGCAATGTAATGTTTGTCCTTAAACTCACCAGAGCAATCAATTGCCTTCAAGAACATACGTCCCGAATCCGATGCAGCCATGAAGTTAATCAATGGTCTTCTCTGTGCATCAGTCCAACCATCACTCACTATACTCACACCTTTTTCTGGCCAAGTGTCTTTGATTGGTTAAAGTAATCTCAATATGTGGGCTTTTTCTCTTTGCAACATTGAAATTCTTATAGCATTGTAGCTAGGTGGAAGAAAACCGAATAGGATAGTGTTTGCAGCATATGTGAATGAGCTAACAAAATAGGGATTTCTAGCCACATTGAATGGCAGACCAGAAGAGTAGAATAGTCTGGCTATTTCACATGACAAATGATCTCTTGCCTTATTATTAAATGTCCTTCCTATTGCACTCTCAGTGCTTATTCTTCTCTTGCTCCCATCAGAAGACATATCAACTCTAGGAGGGTTCAAACTTGTAGAGCTAGGGGGTAAAGGAACTTGCATTGCCTTTGCATTCTTCTCAATAGCCTCTCTTTCTATTTGCTTCATTTATTGAAGATAGTCATTTAGCACAGCATTACATATGCTAATCCTATGTCCTTTTTCCCTCAATAGATGAGACCTCACTCTAAAATAAGATCCCTTGTAAGTTCCATCACAAAAATTGCATTTCCAACTTGCATTCCTTCCTCCAGCTTTTTTACTTTGCAATATAGTCACATAAGCCCAAAGAGGACAACCATTTTCAGCTATGCTAGTTGCATATTTGCTAGTCAAAGAAGCAGAAGAAGTTGTGCCACTACTAGACCCACTGCCAGACCAAGCACCACCAACACTAGCAGAACCTTATGAAAACATGGTGGGAAAGTAAGTTCAAGTTTCGGAGGTGAAGATTCGGAGGAGTGAAAATAGAAGTCAACCTCTAATAGCCCAAGCCAAGGCTAGCTGCCCTTACTAGACGAAGCTGGGTCGTCTAGTTACTAGAAAAAGAAAAAGAAGAAGAAGCTTTCACTCATCCATAGCAGCCACTGCCTTGCTTCCACGTCTGGGGCTCGGGACTCGAATGGGGGGGTGAAGGTCGTGCTGGAGTTTCAATCGCGTTGCTCTGGTCGTGCTACTCGAGAGAAGCAGAATGAAGATCTGAAATAGAGGGCAGAAAATGCACTGAAGTGAGGGCAGAGAACGGACTGGGTCACGTCGTAGGTTGCCTTAGCTGTAGTCACCAGTGCTGGCACGTGTTGCGCGGGCAGAAGCAGAGACGAGTTGGTCGAGAGAGAGGAGATGGTCGAGAGAGACTTCGAATGAGGCAGATAGGGGTGATGGCTGAAGATATGAAACAAAATACCCAATTTTAAAGCCAAACGACAATGTTTTGGCCTCATTTAGGTGGAGCCGTACCCAGCCGCACCAGAGCCATACCCGAGCCATACCCAAACTAAAATAAAAATAAAAATTATTGAGTACGTACTCAGTACGTATCGGGTACCGGTACTCCTCCCTGGGAGCAGTACCCATGCTTCAGAGCTCAATGCATATGTCATGGTTGGGGCTGACCTCAAATCCAAGTAATTTAATCCTAGATCTCTTTTGTTGACATTTTTCTAAGCCTTAACTAGTTCATGCAGCTCCCAGCCACATCTTCCAAACAAAGGCATTGCATTAATTGACATATAAAAATAACTGGTTGACTTTTGTTACTTTCTTCCAACAAAATATCTCATATAAGATATTGTAGCCTTGAGAGGACCAGTAAAGCAGTACTTACGAACACCCTGAGAATCAGAAAGAATTTTATGAAAGGAGTAAACGAAGTAAAACCAAAAAATGACTTAATCATAGGTTAAAACATATTCATGCATTAGATTATATATGCATGTAAACATGAAAGAATAAAAACCTAATATGGAGAAGAAGGAAAACATAAAGAGGGAAATAAAGACGAGAAAGAAAAGAGAAGAAGATAAAAATCTGATAGGTTTGTTAGAATATCTACAAAATATCTTAGAGGGAGAGAATGATGCATATGCCACAGAAATAAAACATACACTGTAGTCAAAGTTTTCTAGAGGTGAGGAAATCTAGAAGATAGATGCATATGCCACAGAAATAAAACATACACTGTAGTCTTTTCAGGTGGGATTGCCAATGGTGGGCTAGGATACTTCTCTTCCAGTGTTTGTGTGATAACATCTGAATCTGCAACCCACTTCTCATCGAGCTTTATCACAGGTACTTTACCCTGTGCATTGATTTTTAAAAACCTAAACCAACAAAACAAATTATATTATAAGCAACTACTAAAGTAGTAGCAGAACTCGACCAGACCATGTTGTATGGTCTATTGGTGATCCAGTTTTATGAAAATAGCAACTCTAATCTAAACCCAGCACAAATGAAAAACTTAGTCCAAAGAAATGGACCAGGAGATCACCATTCTGGCTTGTTGGCCAAATCTACCAACTTCATGTCATAAGGTAGATGCTTTTCCTCCAGTGTCAGCAATACCCTTTGGCAAAAGGGGCCTGAACGAAGAGTTACAAATTGATTATAAATTATAATTAATAGGTACTCTAATTTTAAAGCACAAAGAAAATTTTATTTTAATTTTCAATTGATATATTTGTATTCATAATTACAAAAATAACATTTTAAAAATTAGGTGAAAAAAATGGTGAAACAATGTCACAATTTTAAAACAGAATAAAAATAATGTAATATTTTTATAATTATTAATAAAAAAACATATTAACTAACACTATTACACTAGTAACATTTCTAAGTGAACACGACTAAATATATTAGCATATATTAATATACTAACACTACTAAAAAACATATTAACATTTTTATTAACTAACACTACTAATATCTGTTTCCTTCTACTTAATATTTGTAGGAAACCAAAGAGAAGCATAACATTGAATCGAAGAAAGCAACAAGGAAAAAGTTAGAATCTTTACAGTCGCCGAGCCTGTTGGGGGTGGTAACAGAATCTTTAACGCAAATTTCGAAAGGGTTCGAAGGAGGAACAGAAGACATTGACACCCTGAGAGGCTTCATGCTCCTGAGCCTGAGGGGTCTGAAATGGTTGAAGCAGTTGGAAGAAACGACGGCGTTTTGGCGGAGGCGGAGGTGCATGGCGGTGGCGGACAGCGCTGACGCCGTGGGTTGAATTCTAGCGGTGGACATTGGCAGAGGTTTCAGGTGAAAACTGAAAAAATGAATAAGAAAAAAAGATGATGTGATGAGGTTCAGTTTGTTTTGTTGGTTTCAAAGGTGAGAGAATGAGTGCAACGAAAGCGATACTGTGTGTGTGGATTCCAAATTCTCGACAATGTTTACATGTCACGTTTTCACAACGTTGGCTAAATTCGTGGCATTAACTTGAGGACAAAATCATACTAGGATTACAAATCAACACTCTTTGATCTAATGCCTTGTTTTTTTAATAACTTTTTTAAAATATAATTAATATGTAATAAAAAGTAACTATTCTCTTTTGCTCTAAATATTTAAGAAATTAATTAATTATTATTTGCAATAGAATAATCACATTTTTTTTTGGTGCAATAATCACATTTTTTATTACTAACAAGTATCACGTGTATTGTAACTTGTAAGAATACATTGTAATTTGTAAAAAGGACAAAAAGATAAAAATATGGTGGATGCTCTGGTGCATTAGAAAAAGAAGTGTTACTGATCATTGTGGAAGACCATTCAATACATTTTTGACACATAATTTTTTTTTGTGTATTTTTTTAAAAATTTCACGTGATGTCTGTTTCTGTAACCTAATTTTTACTTTTTACTATTCACCTGCTACGTTACTTTTTTATTTGTTATTTGCAAATTGTCCTTGCTTTTGACAATTGAAATTTTGTACAAAACTCTAATTGTTACGTGAAAGACAATTTTAGCCATTCTTTTTTTTTTTAATGTACCAACTTATTTTTTTGCTTTTTCTTGATTACATGTCTAATATTTTTATATGATAAAAATTTAAATAATCACATTCAAATAAAATAAATAAAATCTCAAAACAAAATTGATGATGAAAAAGTTAGAAGAGGATTGTGGTGTCAATCATTTAAATTTTTTCTAATAATCTTAAGGCTTATCTCTATTAGATTTTATTAAGTGAGTTGGCTTAATATAATCTTTTCAATAAAAAATATTTTTCTTAGATTCAACTTTAAATATAACATCAAACAAAAATCAAATTTTTTAAAATACTTTCTCAATGACAAAAAGTTGAAAGAGGCATGTCAATCATTTAAGCTCTTCTCAATAATCTTACATGTTTATCTTCATTGGATCTTGCAAGTGAGCTAGCTTGATCCAATTTCTCAAGATTTTTTAATAAAACAAAATAAAAAAATAAATGTGAAGAAATTTACACATCTCAAACTTTTTTATTGTGATGAGTTAAATTTTTACTTTTTATTAAAAAAATTGAAAATCACTAAAAAAATCTCATTATACCCAAAAAAATTTTCTTGTTGAATGAGATTTTATTTGGCCATTTACTTTAAACAATATTTTCTTGACTTAAACATATTTTCCTGAATTAAAATCTTATTTTTTAAATATAATATTTTATTTGACCATTTATTTTGAAAATTCATTCTTCAAAAAAATATATTTTAATTCACAACTTTCATACCACATGTTATGAGATTAAAATACAAAAATGGCTATTTAACCACTTATTCCTTGTCCAAGTCATTTATCACTCTTGATAATATACTTGACAAAATGGGACATGTTAAAATAAAATAAAAATAAAAATATTTTTACAAATAAGCAATAAAGGACCAATTTAATTAATTTTAAAGGATAACACTAGATTAAATAGGGTAGTAGGGTGCTAACACATTCCCTATCCATAATCAACCTCCAAACCTAAACTATGAAACATAGATCATCTTTTAGGTATTCGATCGAACCTTTCTATTTTTAATGGATAAATCGATTGGTGGCGATTTTTTTTTGTTTTTGCATTCATTTGCAAGCATTCGTCGCTTCGTGTTGCATTGTGTCAAGAGGGACGTTATGACAGCTTGGCGACTCTACTGGGGACTTTTAGGGTTATGTTATTGTTTAATCTTTTGTTATCGTTTCTCTTATTTTCGTTGGTCCTTGTTTGTTTCTTTTATTATTCTTGTACTTTGAATGTTATAATTTATTTTGTCTGATTGTTCCCTCACACACACTACACTTCACTTACACACACGAGCCCTATATCCGGGCTCGGTACCTTGTAGGCTTAGATAGATGGTTAAGTAATGTTGTCTTGAAAGACCTTCGATCTTCGTATAGACACATGAAAACCCCTTGCTCAAATTGAACCTTTTTCCGTTTGTAACCTATCATGGGTGAGGAATTGAACCATTTCCATTTATAGCCTATCATGGGTAAGGATTGGGGACCCTTACTAGCCAAAGTGTTGGCGACAGTAGGGGCAATTTGGGACCTTGACCTAATAGGTGTCTAGAGCTTAACCTGTCACTTAGAATAATCTTTAAGCCACCCTTGTCCATAGAACTGGTCCTTTAGAACAAGTATCCAACCTAGGTAACCTTATTTTGTAGGGCACTTGAGGGAATTTGATGTGTTACTTTTTTTAAATTATCATTCATTTTTTATTTTACTAATTTCCTTTTTGTTTTTGTTTTTGTTTTTTTCATGCTTTGCATTTGCATTCATGGTCCAATCTTGTAAAAGTATCGCTAAATCTCAAATAGCCATGCAGACTTTCTCAAGAACATGAATAAGTAAAACAACCTTCTCAACCAAGAGTTATTGAATAAGACTTGTGACTTACTCGAAGATGTCCAAGTGATAACTGAGATAGCAAGAAAGAGAGCAAGAGAAATGAAATAAGTTGAAGCAAGGATGTGGCATGGTGAAGCTCAGGAGTTCTTAGTTGATATCAGGAAAAACTTTAACTATATCGATAAATTCTATTGAAGCTTACAAAGGAATTAAGAGCAATAATTATTTCATGGACTCTTCATAAATCTGAATTTATTTGGAAGTTTCTATTAAGAGGAACATTTTACGTTTTCTTTAAAGTTTGGTGTGGCAATGAATGACATTTAATGATAATATTTACAATTTTGGACCGTGTTCATACATCTAAGCATATTTTTAATTCGCATTATTCAGGTCATTTTTAAATTTTATTAAAGAGAATAAATAAACCAAAAAAAACTATCTCAAAAGCACCCTTATTGGACTCTATCCCAAGCAAGGATCATGATTGCAGAAAAGCATGAAAAAACTCAAGAAGAGTAGAAAAATGAGGTAATTCAGTTAAGGGAATAGATGCCTAAGATGTTGGAGATGATGAAATCCCTTCAAAAGAATAAGAACACAGATGGGGACCCTTTTGGAAGAAATGAAGAACAACCTATTTCTACATTCTCACAGGGTGTCAGTCAAAGTGATGTATTACCACTCACTTTTTAGTGATTTCCAATTTTTTTTATAAAAAGTAAAAATTTAACTCATCTCAATAAAAAAGTTTGAGATGTGTAAATTTCTTCACATTTATTTTTTTTATTTTGTTTTATTAAAAAAATCTTGAGAAATTGGATCAAGCTAGCTCACTTGGCAAGATCCAATAAAGATAAACCTCAAGATTATTGAGAAGAGCTTAAATGATTGACACCACTATCCTCTCTCAACTTTTTGTCATTGACCGTATTTTAAAATTTTATTTGATTTTTGTTTGATGTTATATTTAAAGTTAAATGTAAGAAAAATATTTTTTTATTGAAAATATTATATTAAGCCAACTCACTTAATAAAATCTAATAGCAATAAGTTTTAAGATTATTGAGAACAATTTAAATGATTGACACCTAAATCTTCTTTCAACTTTTTTATCATCGACTTTATTTTAATATTTTATTTATTTTATTTAAATGTGATTATTTAAATTTTTATCATAAAAAATAGTGGACATATAATAAAGAAAAAGCAAAAAAATAAGTAGGTACATTAAAAAAAAAAGAGTGGCTAAATTGTCTTTCACGTAGTAATTAGAGTTTTGTACAAAATTTCAATTGTCATTAAAGACAACAATTTGCAAATAGCAAATAAAAAAGTAAAGTTAGGTGAATAGTAAAAAGTAGAAATTGAGTTACGTAAATGACATCACGTGAAATTCTTAAGAAAAGACAAAAAAAAATTATGTGTCAAAAACGTATTGAATGGTCTTCCAAAGTCACTGGTAACACTTCTTTTTCTAATGCACCAAACAAAATACATAATTAATTATGTGTAAATGGGTCACTCGTTTACCTGCCCCATTTACTCTAGAGTCTCGCCCACTTACTCTAGACAAAGAATAGAATTAAGTGTGAAATATACCCAAAAAATACAAGCAATTTTGTCACACTTTCTTTAAATTGGGCATGTATGTGCGTTGGGCTTGCGCTTTGTCTTGGGCTTAGGAGGAGAAGAACGTTTTCCAAATTTTTTAAAGGTTGTAACTTGTAAGATATATGCCGAATTAGCGACCTCCTCTAATTTGAGTTGGGTTGCATCACCCCATCTTTCCTCCTTTTGTCCTTTTGTGGTCATTCCATCTAAGCCTTACAGCCTACTTGGTATAAGAGTTTAGAGTGAAAAAGTTGTGACTGCTGACTAGGTTTATTAGTTGTTTGATATACTATTTTAGAAGGGAGAAGTAAGGATTGGGGTGGATTGAATTTCAGCGAGCCCCACAAATTTTCCTTCCCTCCTTTATACAACGGATTGGGAGGCAAGAGAAAGATCTGAATTTTTTTTCTTATTCTAATCAAATTTGCTTATCAACTTTATGTTTTTACCCATTTTTCTTTCACTAATTACCATTGAAGAACGTATATCACTCGAATTAGAGATGACAAAACGGATCAACTCGCTCCACTCGATCTATCCCGCTTTCAACCTGCCAAAATATGGACTGGAACGGGTTGATCCGTTTTGAAAAATGAGTTAGAAGAGCCAATTCATCCCGCTTTTAGACGATGAATTAGCAGGTTAAAATTGGCCTACTAAAAGAAAAAATGAAAAAAAAATAGATGAGTTGAGCAAGTCAACTCACCTAAAAAATAAAAACAAAATGTATAAAAAAATCATAAAAATTTTTAAAAAATAAAAAAATTATAATTTATAGAGACTAAAAAAATAAAAAATAAAATAAAATTAGTATCATACATATAAAAATACTACAAACATAAATAAAAAAACTCATTTATAATTTTTTTTAAAAACTCAACTCGATGCTAATTCGCTCTACCGCTTAACCGACGGATTATGCGAGTTCAAAAATAAAAATGAGTTAAAATCTTGAATTCAACCCGTCAAAAAATAACGAGTTGATGAGTTAACCCAATGAATTGAACCTATTTTGCCACCTCTAACTCATATTACTCCATGAGCTATTTCTTCTGGGCAACAACATACGGAGACCATGCCATGATGCCAATATCATAAGTCACAGCTTCTTAGTTCTTATGACACAATTAATGTTACTAAATATGTAAACGTTGCTTATTTGCCATGATGACAAAATAATTAATGTCAATATCTTTTTCTTTTTTTAATTTCTTTGTGTTAATCTTGAAAATTATTGTGATTTTTTCTTTTTTGAAAAAATTAAATAAATTCTTTAATCTGATATTTAAAAAAATTCCAAAAATTGCAATTTTTTTTTGTAATCATTTCATTATGTTAAGAGTTTTTAAGAGTAATAAAGTAATTTAATATTTATTTACTTCATTTTTTTTTCTATTAGATCATACTAAATAAAGAAAGGAAAGGTATCTTTTCTTTTCCATTAAATGATACAAAACAAGAAAAGGATGACACATTCACTTCTCTCTTCCTTTCATTTCCTTTTGAGAAATGATTTATCCTCCTACTTCATCCTCCTATTGATCTTTCTAATTACTAAATGAAAAAAATATTGAATATTTTTTATGTT
Organism: Ormosia emarginata; assembly: GCA_029884605.1. NCBI lineage: Eukaryota > Viridiplantae > Streptophyta > Magnoliopsida > Fabales > Fabaceae > Ormosia > Ormosia emarginata. The sequence continues at coordinate 3,182,450 of JAQQTP010000086.1, forward strand.
CCCAAGACATTAAATGTATTTACTTTTCCATTTAATACTTTCTTCATTTAGTATTAGGATGATTGGGTAGAAGGATATAGCATTACTATTTCTTTTTTACTGTATCTCTTCTTTTCCTTTCTCTTACTTCATATCAAACAAAGTCTTAAATAACAGTCAAAAAAATTGCTTGGTATACAGAATTTCGTGCACCATTTGCACACATTCCTACACAAGTGACATAATCAGAATGTAATTGTATAAAAGTTTAGATGAGACTAGTTTAATAGGGGTGAGAACAAGTTTGACGACTCATTAGAGACCTACGACCTAATTCATTTTCTGCTTACATAGGCTAGGCCCATTTAGCAAATAAGTTAGGTTTAAACTTTTTAAAAGACCTATTTAACTATGTAAATTAAAGTTTAGGATTTTGAAAAAACTTATTTGACCTACTATGTTGGTTTATTTGTTTAATATTTATATATATAATTAAGAATTTGTAATACTTACTTAATTTATTAATTATATTTTAGTATAATATATTTAATATAATAATTTTGTTAAAGTTTATACCTTTTTAAATATTAAAAATTTAAATTTTTTGACATATATAAAGGTCTTCATGTATGTAGGCCTTTAAATAAACTTTTGAGTTAGAGTAGACTCTTATTTTTTTCTTAAACAGGTCAGGTCAAACTCTAAAAAAGCCTATAACAAGTAATAGACCAGACTTAAGTTGAAATATTATAAAACAAGCCTAGACCTATTTCAGTAAAATTTAACCTAATCTAGCCAATTTTCACTCTTAACTGGTTATAATAAAATCGTAAAAACTATGTAAATGTAATATAATGTGTGTGTAAGTGTGTATAAATAAATATACTCTCATAAGAGCCACTAGTGCATAGTTTATCTTAAAAGATTTAAATTCCTACTAGTTTTTTGTTTCGTTTTTTTCACTCTTTTGTAAGTTGTGCTTTTAATTAATTTTGAACCTTTCCAAAATCGTTTTCTGCATAAATGATGCATTAATCTGTTCAATTATAAATTTAATTTATAGTTGGTGTTGCTTTCTTCTATAATACATAACTTGATCTCTAGGAAATCAATGGTTAATAACTTGATCTCTAGGAAATCAATGGTTTGTTTTACTGTAATTTAAAAAAGGAATAAATCATCTTATTTGAGTTTTGCAATGACATGACTATGTAAAGAAAAAGATAAATACAAAGACCCTAAACTTTGTGGGATCTTATTTGTAATTTTTGTGTCTATTTTTTTCTCTTTTCACATGATCATGTCATGAGAAGAACTTACATGAGAAAATCCAATCTCTAATTTTGTTAGAACTCTAAGAAATTTTTGAAGGCAGATAAAAGCCATCTCAAATTCAAGTTTTAAGTGTACTAAGACTTATAATACGTGCTTTAATGCATCTACGAACATTGCTTTTTTACGAGGAATCATAATTTTAATTTATATAATTTCATTTCTTTCTTAAAAGTTTTTCATTAGTTAAAAAATAAACATAAATAAAATATTATTAACCCAGTAAAACCGGTGTTAAAATTTATTTCCAATAATAAACACTAAACAGAGTAGAGGACAAAAGGCAAGAGTTTGTAGGCTAAATTTTAAATAATTTTGATATTTTTATCATAAATAATGTATATTTTTTTATATTTTATCTAATATATTTATCATATTTTTTTTTTTTTATTTTTTAATTACACATCTTTAAAAAAAAATGTATATAATATTTATAGAAACATCATTTTCTAATTTTAAAATTTGAGTGTGATAATAAAATCACGAAGCATGCCACTTATTTTTCTCTTCTAATTATTTACACATTCAATAAAAGAAGAAATTTGGAATTGGGAGAAATAGTTTGAGGGTGAGGAAGTTAAGCATGCAGTGGGAAGGGCCACGAATACAATTTGAGAGGCCTGGCAGAATCACATGGCCATACCACTCTCATTAGAGTGAAAAGGTGTCACTGCAACTTCTCCAAATTTCAATATTTTCCTCAATTATCAAAATATTCACAAAAATAAATAAACAAAAAAGGAAAGAAAATGGAAAACAAAATTCCCCATTTGTTGCCAAATGACACCATCCAAATGAGGATTTCACCCTCATTTCCCCATTAACGCCGTTGCTTCTAAGCGGTGCATCTATCAAGTTCTTAACGCCGTTGTCATGATGTACAATATTTTTTGGGGCTAAATGATGTGCATTCGATCTGACCACAACAAATAAAAAAAAGTCACCAACTCACTATGATGGATTCCAAAGATTTGGGAAGGGCCACGAATACAATTTGAGAGGCCTGGCAGAATCACATGGCCATACCACTCTCATTAGAGTGAACAGGTGTCACTGCAACTTCTCCAAATTTCAATATTTTCCTCAATTATCAAAATATTCACAAAAATAAATAAACAAAAAAGGAAAGAAAATGGAAAACAAAATTCCCCATTTGTTGCCAAATGACACCATCCAAATGAGGACTTCACCCTCATTTCCCCCATTAACGCCGTTGCTTCTAAGCGGTGCCTGTCAAGTTCTTAACGCCGTTGTCATGATGTGCAATATTTTTTGGGGGCTAAATGATGTGCATTCGGCTGTGTAAACTCCTATATGGCCCTAAAGATTTTGGTCGTGGTCCCAATTCATATTTTACTCTTCATATACTTATGCTTTATTTTGATATTTTACTCGTGTTTCATATATATATATATATATATATATATATATATATATATATATATATATATATATATATATATATATATATATATATATATATATATATATATATATATATATATGATAGTGAGAAAATAAGTGTTCCAACATGTTCTAAGTTTTATTCATTATATATTATCAAGAAAATGAAATAAATAACAATTCATTTTTTGCATGCCTCGGATACATCAATGCAAGTTAAGATTTTAAGATAAACTAGTAAGGAGCCTATGTGATGCACAGACAAACATGGACATGATCCTTGATATAATCACGTGCGTCGCGTACGAGCCTTGAAATGTATCTAATTTATTTATTTATTCCTTTGAGGAAAAACCCAAACATGTCTAGAGAAATCATCAAGAAATAGAACAAAAGATAATAGCCTTGAAAACAAGATATTGGTGCTTGCCATAAACCACTATGAATTAATTGGAAAGACTTATTACATTATTTTTTATTTCTAGAAAAAGGAAGTTGATGACTTTTTCCTAGATTACAAGCATCATAAAAAGCCTTATTCTGCAAAGATTTAGGGATGGACAACAACTTGGGATAGATATTGAAACACAAGAGTACCAGGATGAGCAAGCCTTTGATGCCAAACTTCATATGGTACTTGAGAAGCATGTAGTGAGACTGGATTTGAGCCAATGGAGATAGAAGATGTTGGAAACAAATACAAAGAGCATGGACTGTAGCAATTGAGGAGAATTTGTTTGGTCTTCAAGTCCTTGATAACAAAAGAACATAGAAAAAAATTTCAATACTACATTTATTATCAGTAGTAAAATGTTTGACTGAGAGAAGATTTTTAGTAATAGATGGAGCAAGTAGAATATTATTGAGAGAAAAGGAACTTAACAAAGTTCAGAGACTAGAATTTCCCTTATATGTTATAGGTATATATTAACCATTGCCTAAGATTATTATGTTATGTCCAAGATAGGGAGAAAAATGTTAAATGTTACCTGGTTGAGAAGTTATATGAGTGGTGGCACTGAAATCAGGATACCAAACTGTATCTTGCATGTTTGGATACTGAGTTACAGTATAAGCCTGAGGATTTGGGGCAGGGTGGGTAGATGACAATTTGGTGAAGTAAAGACAGTCACAAGCTGTGCGATTTTGCTGGAAGCAAAGTTGGCACTGAACAATCGTAGGGGATGGGAATGGTGAAAGGCCAAGAAGACCAGACTGTGGTGAGAATTTAGGGTATTGATTCAGTGAGAAGTTTGGATATTGCTTGTAAGAGTTTGAGTTTGACATAGATGCAAACTATTGTTGATAAGACTGATTGCTTTGAAACAGATGGCTGCCTCCCTGACCTCAATTTCCTCTACCACGACCACTACCTCTCCCTTGAGTATTATGGCTTGTAACAAATGCAGTGGGTGCAGGAGCTGGAGTTGTTTTCTTGTACTTAGTAATACGATTCCCTTGATTATGGAGGGAATTGCAGAGGGTGACATATGGAGGGAGGGGAGTTTGATTTGAAACCTAGATGACAATATTTTCATATTATGGGGGGTAATCCTTCAAGAATTTGAAGAACCAAATCAGATTCTGTGATATGGTAGCTAATGGATTGAAGGGAATCATATATAGATGGTTTTAGCCTTTTAAAGATAAGCATCAATAGATAACTCTCCTTTTGTGAGATCACAGAAATCATATTTGAGTTGCGGTACTCTGGAAGTGACTTGATCATTGAATAATTTTTCAATTGCAAGCCAAGCTTGACGAGCAGTGAGACAGATGCAAGTTGAAGAATTTCATATAAGACTTTATATGAAAATGTGGCTTGTATCTACGGGTGTCAAAATAGGTCAAGTTCGATGGGTCACCTCAAATAGTCCAACAAAATAGACTGGTTGAACAAGTAAAATATCAGCCCCAAACTTATATGGCCTGAATGAGTTGAACTCGAATAGATTGGGTCAGCCTTTTTTTTAACATTACATAAGACTAAATGAGTTGAGCTGAACTATCAAAATGTCAGCTCGAAACTTACTTAACTCGAATGGATCGACCCAAAAATGACCTGACCCCGAATAGGTTGAGCCGACCCGTTTTGATACCCCTACATGTATCCATAACACAACCACACTATCTATGGTAGTTAAGAACAAGAAATTTTTTTGGTAAAATCCATCCATCTCACTTCTAGGTTTTAAGCATTGCTTTTTTATGAGGAGTCATGCGGGGGAGGTTTGGTAGCAAAGCAAGGGAGCATGGTAACAATAGTTATCTATTGTAGCTGAGAACTGATAAAAAAAAACAAGTTCAAGCATATTAAGACTTATGTGTGCTTTAATTCTTCTAAGATCATTGTTTTTTTTTTTTTTGTTTATGATGAGTCATAATTTTCATTTACACAGTTTTATTCCTTTTTCAAAGTTAATAATTAATTAAAAAATATATAAATAAAATATTATTAGCCTAGCAAAGCCAATGTAAAATTTAGATTTAATAACAAACAATAAGCAAATGAGAGGGTAAGGCAAGAGCTTGCATGCAAAATTTTAAAATTTGAGTGTGATGATAAAATCATGTAGCTTGCCACTTATTTTCCTCATCTATCTAGTTATTTTCACTTTCAATAGGAGAAATTTGGAATTGAGAGAAACAATACGCAGGTGAGGAAGTCACTACTAAAAATTTATAAAATACAGACGAAATTTAGCAATGGAAAAAAATCTGTGACTGATAGCAACGGAAATAGCCACGGATATCAGTTCTTGAATTTAGTAACAGAATTTAGAGACAGATTAATTTCATCGCTAAGTTATCCGTGACAAATTCCGTCGCTAAATTACTTTATTTCTTAAAAAATAAATGTTTTATTATATGAAATATATAGCGATGGAAATATTTTCGTCTGCAAAGTTTTTATATATAAAAACATAAAAATTTTATCATAAAAGTTGAAGGGCAGGAGTTGAAACATGCACCTTGTGTTTGAAGGGATGCGCCTATTACCACTACGACATGTTTAGTGGGCATGTTTACATATTTTATACATTTATAATTAAATTAATACTTTATATCTTTTATTTTTCCTTTTCCTCTCAGAACCAATCTTTCGAAACAACCACTTCAAATCATCACCACCACCAAAGTTCCCAAACCACCGAACCAGCTGCAGACCTTCGCGCGCATCGCCCACCTAGCTGCGTGCCACCATTGCTTTGTCCTCGTATGAATCTCAAGCGCAACCACCACCCAACTTCAATCCAAAACCCAGATCCACAAGCCACCAGTGTTGCTCCATCGTCGTCCTCGCCTAAACCCACGACCCAAGCCACCAGAGCCTCCCAGCGTGCCATTCCACTTTAGCACTTTCATCCTTGCTGTACAGATCCACTCGTGCGCATTGCCGAAGCCACTGTCGTCCTCCACGCCGCCGTTCCTTCTGCTAGTGATGGGCGAACTCATCCCTCAACTTCGTCCTCCCTTACGCTTTCGAACTCTCCGCCAAAGAGGTCAGCCTCTCTCTCATCACACCTTTTTCTGGATTTGGTTTTTCGTTTTGTGTTTTCATGTTTTCTAGGTTATGATTTTGATTTTGATTTTCATATTTTCATCTGGATTGATATTGAATAGGGCTAAATGGGTTTGTTTGGACTTTTGATTTTGATTTGCATTTTCATGTTTTCATTTGGATTAATGTAGAACAGGGCTAAATAGGTTTTGTTTGGATTTTGATTTCCATTTCATGGTTTCATCTAGATTGATATGGAGTAAGGTGAAATCTGTTTCGTTTGGATTTTTATTTACATTTTCATGTTTTCACTGTCATCATAAAGTAGTTGATTAATCTTGTGGACAGAAAGTTGTGCTGCATTTGGTTGAGTAGGACCATTATACGCACTCTCAAAGAGAGTGTATATGGGAAGCGATGCTAGAGATTTTAAAGCTGAATGCTTCACAATCCCAGTTAAGATTTAAGGTGATTAAGGTAGGATAACAGAACTGTATCTTACCTTCCCATGTGCAAATTGTCTCTTCACTTTTATGTGTGTTTAAATTCTTTTGGTAATGGAGACATTTGCAAAAATATATATTACATTGCTACCGTGAAAGAATGTTGATGATTATTAGTAGGTAACTTCTATAATTTTTTGAAATTTGTGACAAGGTAGTTATTTGAGATTGACACATTTGAGACTGACAAGGTATATATATTATAAAATGATTAGGGGGTCTTGTTTTGTGCCTTGCTATGTTAGCAGGTTATTAGGGACTCCCACTTTGCATATTGTAACTTATTCTTGTTATATAGGTTTGTGCATAGTAGTTTCTTTATACCATCAGCTTGGTTAAGTGTAATGTTTCATTCTTGGCACTTCAGTTCAATTCTTTTCTTGTATAGTGTGTTGCCTTAGAGGATTCAATAAGTATTAATGGTTTTTTCTTCTAATCCTTTCTAGAATGTACAAGCTTCTGAATATAATGCTTACTTGGTAACAGGCACAAAATGGCTTAGTTATTATATTCCTAATAACTATCTTCTTGTCTGTGTTTTGATTATTGACTTTACATTCAAGTGTTGGGTTAATGTAAAGCGTTGTTGAACTCATATAAAGCTAATATGTGTCTAATCTCAAATTATTATATTTATATTTGAATTTTGGAGTTTCTATGTTTCCTTTATTTTTTTTGGGTAATAAAGAGGGCTTTTGTGCTTATTTGAGCCATGGTCAGTTTGGGCTCATGTATAAGAATAAGTGAAATTAAAGGATATATATTATAATATATATGATGAAGGTTGTATATGGTCAGTTTGGTAGCCCTCTTTGCACTATTTCTTGCTTAGTATATAGAGAAAGGAAAATGATGATTTGAGCATGTGGTTATCAGTTACGCATATATAAAGTTGGTGAGAGGAATGAAATGGAATTAGATATGATAGAATGAAGTTGAATGATATAATAAAATTTTTATACCATTGTTTAAATATTTAAGGATGACATAATAGGTAGAATGAAATTGAATAACAAAAATTATAGTGTTTTTGTTCTTATGTCATTTTATTTTATCTCATTCTATCTTATTTGAGAGAAGAAAAAATATAATTTAAGATAAAATAGAATAGAAGAATGTCATATTATGTTATTTTATTTTATCCTAATTTTAAAAATTTAAACAATAGAATCATACCAACATTTCATCTAATTCTACTTCATTCAATCTCTTACTATCAATCCGAACAAAACCTTAACAGTTAACACATAAAACAAAAATCTACACTCAAATCATAACTAATTATTCATTTAACTCAATCACTCACGATAAGTGTTACAGTTATTTATCACTAATATAACCATTTTTTAGTTTCATAGATATTTTTTTATCTTTTATTGTTTTTATTTTGTGCAATTTTATATAATTATGTGTGCTATTGTACATATTAAAATGATGTTGCTATCGATATTTTTTATTAGTCACTTATAATTATTAAAATTAAAATTTTAATTGATATGTAAAGAGTATAAGTATATAATTAGATGTGTCAATAAATTATCTTACTTCATTTATTGCTTCAATTATATTAGATTTTATTTGAGTTTTAAGTTTTCAATATTTCTATTCTACATTCATTTTAATTATAGGTAGAGTTATTGACACTCTAGAGATATTTATACATATGTGCTTCCTAGATTATACTTCTAATTTGGTTACTTGATGCTGTTTGATAGGATTTTTAATAATTCTAAAATGAAAATTTGGAGCTATTTACATGGTTTCGCACACGCAAAGGTAAGTGGAGCTTCACCAAAGTGAAAAATATTGTTGTAAGTATAAATGCTGCAATTAAATTTTAATATATGGTTAATTCAATTTGCAAGCATAAATATTTATTAACAATTGCATTTGTCAGGATGAGTACCAGAAACGTGTCAGTGAGAGGGACTCATAGCAGTCATCGGGGGAGGAGACTATTGACATCCACTCTAACAGCAACATCTACTTAGATGTTGTTGGAGGCATTAGCAGCAAGAAATGCATATTTAGCTTGGGATCTGATGTTGCTTCTCATTCATTATCTTCCTCTACATTTGCTGAATGTTGTTCACAGTCGGAGATGAAAGCAATGAGAAGTTTGGTTACAAGTCTCAGTACGCAGGTGGTGGAACAAGGAAACTTAATCAATACAATCCTACAACGCTTGATCGCATCTACTAATGGCTCACAAGCTACATGCAGCAACCACGAGAATGAGCCACTTAGTAATGGGGATGAGGATGACATGGATGAGGATGACTATGATCTTTTTCCTCATGATGTTTGATACATTGGCTTCATATTTGTTTTGATAAAGAACTTGTATAACTTAATTTGTATTTATCTTGATCTTTTGCAATACTCTATGGTATGACATAATAATGATATTTTTAAATTTTGAAAATTTGTTGCTAGATTTGGGATTGAATTGTTGTAATGTTGTGTTGCATACAAGTTTAAATTATATAATTGAACTGTTTAAAAATTAAAAAAAATAATTTAAAAAATTAGGTCATCAGCGACGGAAATATTTTTGTCACTAAAAAGCATACATTTATTCTTTCATTTTTAGCGACGGAATTTTTTCGCCGCTGAAATAATAATATTTTAATTATTAAAGAAGTTTGGTTACGGATGTTAGTGACGAAATTTTATTAGCTAGCGACGAAAAAATTCGTCGCTATTTAGAGACGAAAAACTAATTCTGACACTAAGAAATTAGCCACTAAGGATTACACAACGAAAATTTTTCTGTGACAGATTTCATCGCTAATCATTATAGCGATGCAATTTAATGTATCAGCGACGGAATTTTTCCGTCGCTATTTAAGAAATTTTTAGTAGTGAGTATAGGGCACACTAGGAAGGACCACGAGTACAATCTGAGAAGCGTGGTTGAATCACATGGCTGTAGCACTCTTATTAGAACGAACAGGTGTCATTGCAACTTTTCCTGATTTCAATATTTTTCTCAATTATCAAAATATTCCTAAAATAAGTAAACAAAAAAGGAAAGAAAATAAAACAAAATGCACCATTTGTCGCCAAATGACACCATCCAAATGAGGACATCACCCTCTATTTCCCCATTAACGTTGTTTTTTTTCTAAATGGTGCTTCTCTAGTTCTTAACGTTGTTATCATGATGTGCAATATTATTTTGGGGGTTGTAGGACCCATGTCTGACGGTCCTAAAACCGATGTTGACGTCTAAATTTCCGTCCTCTCTGATCTCTTCCTATATATATGGGTCCCACATTGTTCCTTCTTTAACATCGTTGCATTAGTGAGGGCATGTACTAACACTCGC